>DWJQ01000802.1:0-12668 GCA_018248915.1 Hesperia meskei straton
GTGTGTGTGTGTGTGTTTGTTGCTCTTTCACGCAAAAACTACTGAACGGATTTTCATGAAACTTTGCAGTAATATACCTTAGACATCGGAATAACATAATTTGTTAAAATTTATAGAGATTTTTGAATTTTTAACGGACTTTTATAAAAAGATTACTTAATTAGATATTATCGATGTATCGATAAAATATTTGGTAGGTACGAATTTTAGGATTATTAGAACATGGGTAATTATTTGCATTGGAAAATAAGCTCAAGTTGAATTGTTTTCAAATGATCAATTGAATTGTTCTCAAAAACAGAATAACGTTTATTTAAGGGGGCACTATCACAGCATTTATGAAAGCTTTCTCATCGTCCTAATCTGTCTTTATTTATTCCTAATTCCTTTTATTAGGATGAAAATGAATCTGAAAATAATTACCTCTAATCTATTATCTCAATTCTGATATCTGCTGTCGTTAATTAATGTTGTTTTGTCTAATTAATTAACCTTTATATCAAATTTAAAGTCTATCGCAAGGTCCGTGAATCAGATGATTAATGATTTTAAAAATAACATCACAGTATTGTTCTGTCGGGGCGGGCTTGGTATGTGGGACTCGTCGAGAAGAAATAGATTCAGTTATTACGGTACTCGGTATTATGACATTAACATCTGTGTTATGTATTTAAAAATCTCACGTGTACTAACTTCGTTATTTAAAATTGTGGTTATAATTTTGCATCACGCAGATTAAGTACATAGTCTGTTACATTATTGGGTTAACCAATCTGATAAATATTTGTTAAATAAAATGAAGCTAGTAGCTTAAAATAAGATTTTAAAAACAGCATTCTCCATACTTTTAAATTAATGCACTTTTAAATTTGTAAATTTTAAGAAGAGTGAATATATTCGTTAAAATATTATGCAGAAAATCGCGTTTTTTAAATACAGGCCGACCATGACTTGTTAAACATAGATTGCAAAACGTTACAAATAGGTTTTTTTCAAAACTCTTGGGAGATATTTCTTTGTTAGATTTTTTCAAAATTTTGAAACAATAGTAAGAAATCGCATAAATCTTTATTTAGATATATAATAATATATATAGTTAGACCCTATATAAACTATTTTTACGAAATTGTGACATTTAATATTCAAGGTGAAGTCACCAGAGAGGATTTTTTAAATACTTTAGAGGACATTACTTCTATTATATTTTTTATAACAAAAAGTATGTTTTTATCGGATTTCTAAAATAACAGACAGACATTTAGTGTTTCTTCATAAAATAAAGTAATCGCGTTACAAAACCTAGTACAAGATAATAATTGTTATAAGAACTGAAATAACCGCAAACCGATATTGTTACCGTTACAGTAAGCTATTGAGGCACTGTTATTTATCACGTCAATCCTGTTTGTGTTATACAGTAGGTATACATTAACACAAACTTTACAATTTTAAGCAACAGTAGCAAATCAATAACTTTTAGGAATTAAGTAATTTTGAGCTTAATAAATCTTAAATTTTTATTCCTCCCATTTGTTTCTCCATCTGAAATAAAACATGCTATTACGCGAAACATTTGCTGCTCAGATATTGTTGTATAATTTTCTAACAGCACTTCAAATGTATCATGCAAAGAGGACTGTAAAATCCATAAAGACGGCAATTCTTCTTTCAAATCTTTACGTAACTTAAGTAAGTTTTGTCAAACCGTCTCCAGCGCAGCGCCGCAAGCCATCCGTCTGCGCGTGGGCAGCACGCGGCGCGACTCTGGCGGGCGGATCGTGGCGGTGTCCAACGTGACGGTGCACCCGCAGTACGGGCGGCCGCGGTTCGACAACGACATCGCGGTGCTGCACCTCGCCACGCCGCTGGCCTTCAGCAAGGCCATCAGGCCCATCAGGCTGCCCACGCCCGGCCAGGCCGTGCCCCTCGTCAGGCTCACTGTCACCGGCTGGGGACTCACTGCTGTTAGTATTTGTTTCCTTTGTCCATAAGTTGGTGCTATTCTTAATGCCATCTCGCTCGTCAGGCTTGCCGTCACTGGTTAGGGACTCACTGCTGTTCGTATTTGATTTCTTAATCAGCGTGGTGCTGTTGTTGGTGATGTGAATGGGAGATGGGAATTCAAGTCCTGCATTTTCTAATTATGGGCATGTCAGACATATTGTATTTGTTATCACTTACTTTGGTGAAAGACAACGTCGTGAAGAAACATGCAAAGTTGAGATTTCTCTGTAATGTATTCAAAGGTGTTTTGTGTGTTAGAATGATATACGTTGATTTGAATATCTGTCTCTATGTACACCTATCATTCATTACATGATACAAATTCGTTGATAACTTCAATGAATACGTTGTTCAATAAAAGGCAGTATAACACAAGAATGTACTCATTTTACTTAATAATCTCTAAGTAGATGAGGTTTAAAAACTTTGCCATCACGAGATAAATGAGTATTTCGTTTACATTTACCTTTCTATCTACCTTTCAAGAAATTCTCAACAAGAATAGCCAAAGAAGCATGACCAACTTTTTCCTGTGCTCCTATTCTAGGTGGGAGGGCGTCGCATCCCGCGCATGATGATGGAGGCGCACGTGCCGGTGGTGCCGCACTGGCTGTGCCGGCTCTCCTACGGGGAGGCGCTCACCGGCAACATGTTCTGCGGGGGACACTTCCTCATCGGCGGAGTGTCTTCCTGCCAGGTAATATGCACGATCTTATAAAGGTTTAGAGCTTTAGCGGATACTTCGTTATTGGCGGAGTATCTTCCTGCTTGGTATCGATGCAAGATTTACACATCACATCCTTGGGAAATCATGAAAATTTCAATATGTGTTAGCTTTACCAGGGTATAGGATTTACAGCAAAAACTTTAGACCCGACTGATTATGAAACTGGATGACTAGCTTTGTATCCTCTTAAAATAGCACATTGAAAAATTGAACATAATTACTCTAAATTCCATTCCGAAACATTTGCCAGCAAAACTGCTTTAGTGTGTCATTAGGTTTCTTCCGGTTACAAATTGCATTTGGTAGAGGACGTAAATCCTCTATATCTCATAGCACCGATTCAACCAGCCTTTGGTACCTATATATGTCGTAGCCAGTAAGTATACCAGTTTGACATGGGAACAGGTGCTTCTCATGTAGGAGAAATGTAACGATTACTCTCTGTAAGTTCAAAACAAGGTACTGACGTTGAACATGTTGCCTTGCTCCAGGGAGACTCTGGCGGGCCGGCCGTGTTCCGCGGCACGGCGTTCGGCGTGGTGTCGTTCGCCCGCGGCTGCGCGCTGCCCCTCTCGCCCACCGTGTTCACCAACATCGCCGCGCTCCGCGACTGGATCACCGAGAACACCGGCATCTGATCCCCGACCTTATCACCGCCCCCCACGGTCCACGTTGCAGCGAACACATCTGTGATATAAATAAAGGGGACATTCCTGTCGCGTGCTCGCGTCTATCGATGTCGACTGCGTTTATTTATTTTGTTACTTTTAATAAAAATATCTCGCTTATAACTTTGTTTTTATGGAGACACCTGTCGAACGTAATTTGTTAAAATAATAATATCGTATTTCAATGTTTCATGTTTTAATCGTTTTTCCTGGTCTTTTCCAGGTCTACGAAATGTTTCTTATCGGCTACCAGTTCAAGGTCCTGTCCCCGATCTTCACGATCCACTGGGGTCTCCAGGCGCGGAGGAGTCGTCCGCTTTGGCGGGAGAAGCAGAACGAGAAGAATCGAAAGCATTTCGAGACCTTCAAGAGGGAGCTGTTTGCGAGGTACCGGCGGGACCCTCTGCATCTTCTCCGGAGACCTCCTCAGCAGGCGAAGAAGACATAGGCTTCGCGAGGTCGTGCGACGAAGGTTGCCGGCCTCACCATGTTCATTGTTGTGCTACAGTTGTTCTGACAAACGGACTCGTGAGATGACTCAGTGGAGCGTGACTCAGTGAGATTTATACGATTTAGATTACGATATCTATGTATTTATAAGCGGTCGTATTTATGTAAAGATGAATTTGACTGAAATGTTTCATGAATCTTTAAGTGTAATCTTGACGTTAGTTATAAAATAATCCGCAAAAATCCAATCGTCAGAAAATCTTTACCATTATTAAAATCTTTATCATCCTCTAATGCTAACCTAAATGAAGGCTGCAATGAGATTATGCATTGTATTATATATTGTAATCACTATTAATCAGAAATAGCGTTTGATTTTATGTAAGGTGTCCTTTATCTGGGGTGTCCAAGTCAGAATTGATCAATTTTACATTATATATCCGCTTATCATTATGTTTGACATATTTAGATAGAGCCGTTTTTTTGTGAATTAATCAAATTTTATGAGGTGCACAAAAACTTATTAATACACAATCTGTACTCCTCGATTTATCGTGTTGCGAAAGGAATCTCTAATGTTCAATACATTTGTGTCTTTTAATCTTCTTAAATGCCAACAAATAAAAGTTGATGTAATTTTACTAGCAAGGAACAACGTTACTACGATAGTATACTTCAACCCTACTGAATGTTTTAAAACGAGCTGTTTCATCGAATTTTTAGAGTAAGTGAAACTAATTTAAGTTTTTATGTTAGGTTTAACGTAGATTACTAAATATCCTGCTTCGAGTATGGAAAGATCTCCAAAAATGTAGTGAAGTATTAGGTAAATAACAAAGAGTAAGTATAAGGTGCTCAATTTTGGTTGGTACCAAGGACTCTCTTCTGAGCACGGGTCTCTCCTCATCATTGAGGAGGGCTAGTATTCTACCACACTGCTGCAGTGCAGGTTGCTGGAGCTATAACATTTACTCTTGAGTAATTTAATGTAGTACGTGTATATATTTATAAAAAATAGTGTCCTGTAACTAAATTCCGCAACGTCAGAGAACTTGCACGATCATGTGGTTATCGGTCGATTTTGGTCTATGTATGACTTTTTAGATGAGTTTTTTTTACTTAATACCAAACACTGTTACATTTAGCACCAATAAAGTAGAGTAGGTAAATAGATCAGTAAATCAAATGGTCAGCACCCTCCTTTGACGACTGTACCACTAGAAACGCATTGTCATTGTACATTGTATCGATGATGCTTCTTCGCTAGTGTATTTGTTTAATCTTAGTATTCCAATACAGGAAAAGCACAAAAGCACTGCATGAAAATTAAGGTAGTTGTAGTGCTAGTCAAATTAAAAATTAAAAAACTTAAGTCCTGTTCAAATGTGCGCAGTATCCGCTGCCGTTGAGGGAAACGATATTTATTTATTTATTTGGCACACCAAAGTATGTAACACTTTACAATTCAATAATTATAACATAAAATAAACTTACAATCGTGTAGGTACACACAATTACAGGTGAGCACAACATACACACTGTGTCGCTCAATTTATTACTTATTTTATCATATTATAATAAACTATCTTTATAAATTAAAATGTTAAGTATCCGAGTAGGTATATCCGAGTAGGTATGCTCGTAAATCCGAGACAGTATGATATTCTCGAGTGCGTATGGTATATCCGATTGGGTACGCTGTATCCGATAAGTACGCGATATTCGTAGGCGATATGATTAGTTTGCAACAGCTTTCAAGTGCCTTTCGATCATAGCTAAGCTACTGCTAATGTTTCGTTTGCTACCCACCAATCATAATTCATTGCCCTGCTTAGAAACCCTTCCGGACTCGAATCCCACGTCGGGCCAATAAGTGTCATTGGTGGATGTCAAACGAATCTTTAGAAACGTCCCTTAGCTCTGGAGGAAAGGCACCCTTAAGGAGGAATTTTACTTGTTGCCGTTACTGGAATGAACGCGTGGTATTTTCATATTCAGTCGTATAGATTGAATGTCGGAGACGGGCTTCTCCGGACGGTTATGTTGTCACGCTGGTTCGCGTCACCAAAACCGTCGACACTAGTTCCTAGGGCTTTACGTGTAATGTACCGACATTAGCATAACCGTTTATTACCGCTACCGTTATTATAGTTCATCGGTAACGGTGTATAAGTTACCGATAGCAGTAGCGGATACCTGGCATGTAATAGGGCTTTATGACGTTTTTACATTATTAAATTGTCTCTAATATAAAAATGTTGTAATTTACACTTTATACTTTTTTATATAATCTATTTGTAAATAATCTGTAGAAATTGCTTTGCGACGAAAATCAAAGACTTATAACGCATTTCCGTTTATAACACCTACTTTGTTCTTTAGGTATACATTTATTGCTAAGTAGGTAATTGTTTATTAGTTTTACTTATTTATAATATTGTTTCCATTTTACATTTACTCGTGATAACAATATTTACTTGTTAGATAATTAATTTACTTCCCATAGACCACATAGTTATTATAAAATTTGTTTATTAAAACAATTGAAAATGTTGTTGATAATAATATTGTTAAGAACAAATTTTATTATATTAGATATATATATACCTACGTTGTATTTAGAAGGGGCATTCCTGGCGGGGGATTTTCGTGGCTTTGTGAACTGCGCCGGACTTTGGAAAATATAACGTTTTTTTTATTCTTATAGATTTTGGGTTGGTTCGGCAAATTTTTATACATTCAGTCATTCAGAACTATACGGACACCAAAAATGCATAAGTCAATTTAGTTGCTATATTAAAAATTATTTTGTTTCACGTGTATCAGTAAAAGTATCAGTTAAAAAGTTTAATCACTGGGGTTTAATTTAAATCCCAGATTCGGGTTTCTTTTTCAAATTAAATCATTTCTTATTCCTTTACATCATTTCAATGACAATAAATCCACATTTCAGATATTCTTCCATTAAAAATACATCGCGTTTTACTACAAAATCTGTGGAGTAATAATATTATTTTCAGTGTAATCTCGTTTCTCGAATATAAGAGAACTGTGGAGTGCAGATGTAGTTCCATTACTCACTTCGCTAGAATTTATAACAAAAATGCATTAGAGATACTCGCAATTCAGTTTCCACATTTTCATATTTCTCTGTTCACTTTCTCTAAACATTTGACCGTTATTGTATTTATTTTCTAGCTTTATGTCCCACGGCTCCACCCACGTAGACACTTTCTGTCAGTTAATCACCCTTTTTACTCCTTTAGGTGCAGAATTCCCAAAAATCCTCTCTTAGTGCTCCCCTACATTCCCCAAGGAACATGCATGCCAGTTCAGCTCCTTGCATTCAGTAGTTTTGGCTATGCGCTGTTTGTCAATCTGCCACGCAGTAAGTAAAGGTTGTAGGTATATTAACTAGACATATTCGGAACCATTGAGATTATACTATGTAGGTACCTACTAACGCACGGCAGGCCACGGCACACTGTTGTTGATTGTAGATACCTTTTAATGTGTTTTAATAATAATAATAATAATTGTTTATTGCCTCTCTAAAAACACACAGTTACATACAGGTTAATACAAATAAAATTAATGGAGACAAAAGGAGACGGCTCAGCCTTGTCTGTAACGAGATATAAACCTCTTACAGAGCTGTTTTTCAGCCGCTCCCTCCTCCCTGAGGTGTTGTGCGGGAGTCCGAAGTTACAGGCTCCCCATTTACCTGACTTATAGTAAACCTAAGCGACTAAACTACGTACAATATTATAATTTTGATTAAGGTTGAATAAAAATCATTTTTTCTCCGAATTATTTTATTTTGTTTCTCTTCATATAACTATTACATTTACTTCACCTTAATTTATGTACCTTCACATTCAACTGTTTTCAATGTTCAATGAGGGCCTACTAACTAAAGCAATGGATACTCAAGACCAAAATCTACTTATTATATTTTCTACATTTGTAATCCGAAAACAAATACTTCTCGTACAAAAAACCCCAAATTTCTTGACTGACGGACTGTTTCTTTATATCAGTTATTATGTGTTTGTGTTCATGAACCCAATATTTGGAAGGGTCTTTTGGTAACATGAAAAGAGCTAGAAGATGTGTCTCAGTCATTTTGGTTTTAATTAAGCCTTCACACACAAAGTAAACAAAACCACAACTATCTATATCAAGTATATCACAGATAATACACCCGACATTATTTACGATGTCTACTATGGATTCATAAAAGCAGCTGAAAAAAAGATTACTTTTTGCAGATCTAACGACCATTTTCGCAACGGCCTTTCCATACAAATGACCGATTTCCTTGATAGCAATTTTTCTGGATTCATCACTCTCAGAATCACTTTCCGTTTTTATTCTATTATAAATAATGTTTTTACAAGTTAACAATAACTTCAATTTCCAATTAAGTAAATGCATTTCTTCTATATTTAGAGATGACTTCAAGCTATCGAGTATACATTGATAAATGGAAGCAATGGTTACGCAACTTTCTACAGTCTTAGGGTCTTTGTCTATAACGGTTTCAATAAATTGTTCCATAAATTTCCGCACAACATAAGTGTTATCTTTAACAACATTCCAGGATCGTAAGCTTTCAGTCATAATAGTTTGCATTAATTGAAGACTTTTATGTTGTTCCACTTCATCGTTAAAACTTACTATATATTTTGCAGTAAGCTGCCATTTGGCATTAATGAGATCTTCAACATTAGATTCACTAAAGTCTTGACTAATGTTTTTCTCACACAACATGTCTGTTACATGGTCATCTATGATCTGGAGTCGGGCAAAGTCTCTTTGAATCAGATGTATATATTTTTCTATATGCCGAATAACACTAATTTTACGTTGTACATCAACACTTTTATTTGAAAGTGTTCTTACTGTTAGCCAAGCAGTTTTCATGAAGTCGCCTTGAAACGCGTCTGGAAAGTTATCGGCCACTAAAAGAGAATACACATCGTAGTGGTCGTCGTGATTTAGTTCTGATGTGTATAGTTTTAAAACTTCATACAATTTCTGTTGAACCTGGTGATTTTCCTGTAATAATCTGTTAAATAATATTTCATAAAGCACCATTCGAAGCGATACATTTCTTGTTTTCTTCCAAGCACTTTTTATAATAGGTGATAAACTTTCTTCATTATAAAATCTGAAAGCAAGCCGCAATCCGTGTTTTTGAATTGATAATGGGGCATCAAGTAGACTGTCAATAAACTTGGCACTGGATGGTAAACTAGCAAAGTAGCTATAAATTGTTGGTAAACAGTAATGTACATAGTCCCCTGTTATATATTTTTGGATTATAGATAAGGGTACAGGAGGTCGCGGATGATAGGCTAATCTACATATTGCCTTTTGCACTTGTAAAACTCGAGGATCTATATCTATATGATTAAATTTAGGGCTAGTTGGAACATTTTTATCTAAGAAACTTATTATGGTTCGCGTATCTGCTAAATGGAATACGCCAACCACCGCTATTTTAATGTTCCTATATTCTCTTCTGCCATCTGGTAAGTCTGATAAGTAATCCATAAAATACCTAAGATATTCGGTTGCGACGTCATTGGGAAAGTATACTTTCAATTTCCTAAATAAACGACAGAGCCTAAAGTGCCATCTATATGCATTGCATCTAATTTCCGAAATACCCCTCACAGCTATTTTTATATCTTGCTTCAACCAACGAATAAAATCTCCTTCATTTTTTATCTCAAATTTTGTTCTGTATATTTCATGATCCTGATAGATATCCATGTGTGACTCCATAAACCGAATAACCACATCGGGGATTTCGTCATAAGTCCTTTTAAATGCATATATAACTCCCCATACCTTGCATACTAATTCTCCGATTAGACATGTGATGGTGCCGCTGTCCCAAAAATTGCAATTTTCACTTACAACGTTATAATCGGGATGACACATTAAAGTTTCTATTTGCTTAGCACAATCAGTCAATATATATTTAGCAACGATAGTTTTTCTTTCCTCAGTCAGCTTTTTAATCAAGTATTCTATATGGTAAAATTCAATGACATTTTTAAAATATTCTTCTACTGCCTTTGGTATGTCCTTTTCATGGAGAATGTGATAAAATATTGACAAAAATTTATAATCGCCCCGCCAATATGTTTCTGTTGAATATACGTTTAAACTATACAATAGTTTATCGAATACCTTCCAACATTCATAGTTAAATGAAAAAATGTCATGAACTTCAATAATTTTGTTTACAAAACTCTCTCTGTGTTCCTTACTTTCTTTAATATGTCTCCCACAATAATAATTTAATATTTTTTTTAGATCTTTCTGATTTATTGCAGTTTCAGGCAGAATATTCAAGATTCGCGACCTCTCATCTTTGTCAGGAGTAAGGAAAATATACCGTTTTATTCCTGGAAATGCTTTGTGAAAACTAACAAACTTATACCAAGTATAATTTTTCATGCCGGGATATTCTTTGTCCCGTTTAATGTGTTGCAAAGCCCATGCTTCTCGTTCGCCTACATTAAGCATCTCGTAATATTTCAGTCTATAAAATTCAATGTTCATTTTAAATTCGACTCTTTTATATTTGGCCACAAATATTTGTTTCATGTAACGATATAGTTCATTTATAGGAATTTTGTCTAGGATAAACTTGTAAGTGCTGTAAAAGTTTAAAGTCCAGTAATCCCCAGAATCGCGGGGCAGTAAACCAGGTGCTAATGACTCGATATCTTCAGTTGTTAGATGCTTTACCAGCATGCCTTCATGCAATATGTTTATGTATAACACTGGATTATTTAACACTCTCAGTTTATGTTTCTTTAAAATGCTCTTTGAGATTTTTATTCCTAATCTTTGTGAATTGTAGGGATACCTGGCCTCATTTCGAATATGTTCCAAAATGTTAAAGTACTTTTTCTCTGACACGTTATACAAAAAGTTTAGCTCTTGTATAACAGAACTAGAATAATCATGTACCTCTAGATAGGCTTGAGCGAGCTCAAACGAATTACCTATAAAGTGTTTAAGAAGTTTTGAATTATAATATCCGCTAAAATTTCTTGTTTTTAGTAAATTTACTTTAAAACTCTCTGGCGTAAAAATTAGAAATTTTGATGCATAGTCATTCAGTCTAGTATGTCTGCAATATTTGTAAAAATCTATAACTCTATCAGTCTTCCTTACGTGCATAGAAATAGCCGTGAGCAATTTCTTTTTCATCTTTCTGGACATATTTGGAAATATATTGGTCTCGAGGTAGTTCGCGTTTATAAACTGAGAATATTCATCCTGATACATCCATAAACATTTAAGCGCCCGGGAGATATAGAACACGTCACCGCATTTCAACACTTCCAAAATATAATCAATATTCTTGTACTTCGACGCGACGTCTATTTTGAACAATTTGTCCACGTCACAATTTTCTGGATGAGACTTTAGGTCCTCAAAGTTTGTGAGTTTAGCAACAGCTTCAGAAACTTTCGTGTTGAGCTCTCGATGCCTTTCGCCAAGGTTGTTTCCTTTAAGAATCATTTTGGTCTTAGTTATTTTTCTGAAAAAAAGGTAAGTTTTGTTTATCAGCTTTTCTCTAATAATAATAAATCCGTAAATCTGCCCTCTTTGCTTTGCTTCGGGAACCTTAATCCTCATATTTATAAATCGAATGTTTTCTATAAAAATAAGATACTTATTTTTACGCGAAATAACTAATCTATTTTTTATATCATTCCACACCTTCAAACGCTGAAATTCTCATCGATCCGTTGCTCTGTTCTGATGTGAAAGAAAGACATGCATATTTATTTCGCCTTCACGATATTGATCTTAATCTTAACGTGGTCAGAGCCTAGAGTTCATCCGGGGAAGTTACGTCATAATATTTTTAATAGAAAATGTAACGCTGATAGACGTGGAGCCGGTAACACTATATTAGAAGCGAACATCTCAGTCGTCAGGAGTAGCTACTGAGGCTAAAATAGCACAAGATGACATATTAACTATTACTAACAGTCCCTGTCCTCACACTTAATAACCCACTAACCAAGCGATAATCGAACACCATCAGTTAACTGGACTTTTTTGTAACAACGTTTGTATGAAAATTTAAACCACTTGACAGATTTTGGTGAACTTTATCGGAAGACAGTTGATAACGCAAGGTCAAACATAGGCTACCTATTTTTCAAGCTAGTATGGATTATATAAAGTGTACTACATACCGAAATTGACAAAAATTTACAGACGGCTCCTTATGGATAGCTACGCCGTACGTCGTCCTGTGTCCGAGGAAGAACTTATACAAATCGTCCACTTGCCTAATTAAAAATGTTTTATACTGCCAACTTAAACCCAGTTGTCATAGGTATGAGTCAGATCGAATGGAGCATCGAGCCTATATCTCGGTTGTTTAGTTGAGTACGTTAACAGGAAAATAGTAGTACCTACGTGTCTAAACCGTTATCAATAAATAATTTGGTGCCTCTAAATAAGTATTACACTTACCTACATAATTTTTAGGGTTCTGTAGCCCGAGTGTGAGTTTCAAACATAAAACAGCGAAACGGTACTATCTAGTTAATCGAGTTAACTTATACTTTTTAGTACGCGTAATCAAAATACGCTCACGCGAAAGTTAAGTTTGTAAAAACGTGACTACAAAGTTAAAGTTAACTGTATTTTGAAACCTACACTCGCACTGTTAGTTGTCTTAACCGTCCGCTAGAAGCGCTGACAATAACTCCATACATTTAATTAGAATAAACGCAAACGCGATAGTAAGGTAAATCGTAGAGAAAACTCAC
>DWJQ01000803.1:0-12666 GCA_018248915.1 Hesperia meskei straton
TAAATTAATTATATTAGATAAATAAATTTTGTAACCATTTTGCATGCCCTATGGGTTAGGATAAGAGAAATAATCAAGCTAATAACACCATTGTAAACCTTATCCAGCAAATAAATTGATTTGATTTGATTTGATCTTTATGAAAAAAAAATAAAGTTTCTGTTATCAGTGAATGTACGAACAGAGTCCAACCATTGTCCCATCTATTTCACGTGAATTTAACTATTGTCAGTATTATTTACAGAGTGTAGAATCTAATAATACATGTGTCTCTACAAATATTCGTCGTCGGAGCGACTCTAGCCTCTAGCTCATAGGACGCAGTGCGACGAACACGTGTCAACTGAGGGCGCGTCACTGCGCTCGTTGCGTCGCTGATATCGGCCTTCTCGTTATCGCGAAGAGCTACGCGGCCGCGCCGTGCCGGCGAGTTAACTCAACCGATAAACCAGGAGCAAAAGCGTGCGCCCGCGCCGAATTGCCTCATTCCATTCCACTCCGCGCGATCCGATTAGTTCGTTCGCCTCGAGCGCCCCCTCGTTCGGTCAGTTGTTCACTCGCTGTTGTCGCGTAAACACTCGTTCGTGCGTCTTCTCGCATTATGTACCAGCAAACCAATAACACATAAACCTTCCAAAATGAAGCCTAATCGGTTATAACGTTTCTTTTAAATACCTATTAATTTTTAGATCGAATATTTTTATTATTGTGATATTTAGTTAGTTTATTACACCGTTACTATTTATATTATTACCATGGGTTCGAATTATATTATATAGTATTTTTTATATATTTAATACACATCAGTGCTCAAGATAATCTCATTCCAAAACGCCCAGTAAATCAAAGTTAGTCTGATACTAAATTAATTCGTTTGCAATGACAGCCAAAACTCGTTCACATTGGAAGGAATATGGAACAGCACTATGTGGTGAGTTACATTTCTAACCTATTTGTCGATACTCGGCGTCATCGCCCATGTGTTTACTTCATTTAATTCATTTATTTGTATATTTTTTCCATATTTTATCATATACCACTGCGAATAGCTTTTGTTGCTTTTATATAACACATATGCGTGCTATATTGCAAATTGCAAGTAGTGAATACTTTATTATCACATTCCTTACGGTCATGTACGTCGCGAATGTACATACGTCGCGAACATTTTGTCCGAGCCGGTCGCTTGACGTTTTGTGAAACATGTGGAGTTCTTAAAGTACGCGATACGCACGATGTATATCGTACACATGCATTGTCTCGCAACGAGTAATCCTCGCTACACTATCACCGCATACTTCCAAGAACCCATTTAGGTACAATAAATATATTATTGATCATGCACCACCTAGAAAAATCCATCCTACTTGTGTTGGCACAGTTTTACCTACGCTTATTTATCATAAAGGTCAATGTTTATTGTGTTTCACTTTTAGTTGTCATTTTTTGTTAACAAATTCCACACTCATTCGATTTCAAATTTTTAAATCGTTGCTAGATATCCGACAAAAGTTTCTTGAGTATCATGAATACTTTTACTTGATTAATATTCAAGATTCAGATTCAAGTACATAAGATATACGTACATAATTAGAGATAAAAATATGACTTGAAATGAAAATGAATAAACTACTTTGAGAATGT
Source organism: Hesperia meskei straton (assembly GCA_018248915.1). Classification (NCBI taxonomy): domain Eukaryota; kingdom Metazoa; phylum Arthropoda; class Insecta; order Lepidoptera; family Hesperiidae; genus Hesperia; species Hesperia meskei. The sequence continues at coordinate 1,645 of DWJQ01000803.1, forward strand.
AAACAATGTTCACCAGGAAATTATAAGTAGGCAATATTACAATCGTGTAGGTATAAACGGCTACCATATAAAATATGTATAAATGGCTCACGTAGTGCGTCTTTGTAAATTTGTAAATGAAACATTATTGTTGCCTCATTTCACGTCTCATGACTAAATTATGATACTTGACAAATGAACCTACTATTAACTATACAAAACATGTTACTGTCACAACAAAAAATTACAGATCATGCGGGTCATAGAACCAAGAAGAAAAAAGATAGAAAAGGAAGAAAGAACCATTAGTATCTTTATACTTCAGCCAGATGCTCCTTTGTTTTCACACCGAGGAAAAAGTTTCAAATATTCATTCGAATGCAATAACTTCCAACAATGCAACATTAGCATTGCATCAATTGCATGCAGGGTTTTTATAATCAACAAGGGGCCCATGCTGATAAATTTAGCATCTTTAAATGTGAACAACAGACAGGTGCAAATGCTCAACAATAAACAGATAACATTCACCTGCTGCTATGTAATGTATGTGAAATCGCGAAAGTTGGATCTAACGATTGGCTGCTTTTCTATGCATAAAATAAACTTCATCAAATAAGCTATTATTAGGTACTCATAATTCATAATACAATTTAATAGTTAATAGTAAACGTAATTATGATTCCTAAGTCACATAAAAAGGAAATGCGTTTATCGCAAAATTAGTCCTCTGTGAGTTTTGTTGAGACATAACTCGTTTTAGAATAATCTCTTTACGGACATGTTTCCTCATTTACCGTTTCTGAACTTGAGTCTGGAGTTATTTAAAATATGTATAAATATCTTCTTAGCGTCATTATATTCCGTACAAAACTCATGAAACATCTGAAGATAAATGATGCAGTCACTGACCTTAGTACACCATTTCCGAGTAATTTACCTTGCACATATTGAAATTATTAATTTTTGGTTGTGTAAAATCATCTATGTATGTGCTTAGGTATTTCGTTGTTCATTAATTTAGACATAGAACAGATTTAGATATTTCCAAGCAAATCGTCCTCTGATTTACTATTAATTGAAACTCAAGTTAAAACATAGAATGTATTCATTGTTCTTATAATAATCACCAAAAACTTAAAAGAAAAGATACAATTTAAGATACTTTCCTTCCTCAGGAAGAAAATAGATCTAAATTTTATTAAAAAAAATAACGAATAATCGAAGTCGGAAATAACAAATACAGATGAAGTTCATGTAAAATAAAAAACAAGTTGGATTGGATGTTTGTAAATATTTTAATAGCTGTTATAATCGAAATATCTAACGACGCATAACAAATCTGTTACGCGTAATATGGGTAAATTATAACTTAATATTTGTAGATTATGGGTTTATTGTTTACGATGTAGATGGTCATGAATTGTAGATGACCAGGAATGTAATTTATTTTGTGAAAATTAAACAAATTATCCCAACAACAGAAACATGAATAACACCAACTACATATATGCGTTCCATTAATGTAGTTGTTTCATTTATAATGTTCAAGCTATTGAAAACCTTGACATTAAGACTTTCCAAAATATTATTCTGTTCTTAGAATTAGATTTTTATAATTAAAATTGTTAATAGAATATGAAATGTAGGTCAGTCATTATTGCTAATGCAATATTGCTAATTACACGAGATCAGTATACAAAAAATAAACATTAATAATATAATTCTGAACATTAATTACTTTAGATCAAATATTTAATATAATTTCATTACAAACGCAAAAGTCCTCAGAGAATTCTCGGAAGGAAAGTCAGGTATAAAATTACGGCGCCAGCTTCGCCTTTCAAATCTTTGTACCTACATTCTTCACCTTAGTTCAATTTATTAGAGATTGTAGATATTCCACAATAAAGGCCCCTAATTACAATAATGAATGAAGAAGGATAGTATATAATTTTGGGTAAAAAAAATTGTAGTACAAAAAATCATAATAATGGTCTTCTGTTTAGTAGGTTTTATAGTTCGTAAAATTATCGTAATTTTACTATGTCCTGCTTAATAACTATTCTTAATCAATTATAATTTCCCTTAACCAAATTTCTACGAATTTCTTATAAATATAGCTTGGATTTCGTCTTTATACCTAAAATTAATACTATCCAAGTGATCACCGGTAATAACAGCTTATCTATGCTCAAAATATTTTCTGTCGTCTTTATAAATATATACTACATATTATTTCCATTAATTATTAACATAATTCATGCTTATAAAAGTTTTAAAACTCAAATTACCTATTTGGAAACCACGCTCCGCCGTATGACGATAAATAATTAAGACCTGCGAGTACTTTTGAGTATGTAAGTTTCTGGGGTATAGATGAAATTGTTGCTTGAATCTCAGAAAATTAATTTAAACCTGAACTTCAAACACCGCAACTTTTTCATATTCCATAAAAACTAGGTACGATCTACGAGCAAGTTTTTCGACCAAAGTTTTTATTTTCACATAATCACGTCGGTGCTGATTCAGGGAGTAAGTACATAGGTAGAAATTTATTGAAACACTTTTCTTGGAATAAGAAAGATAATATGAGATTTAAATTTGGTTAAATGACTCTTTATTTCTCTTCATAAAACATGTCTTCTAAAATTCTAATAATTTGGTATGTTGGAGATATGTATTCTTGACATCCCATAATTATTATAAATAGGTACATTTTATCAATTCTAATATTCCAATATGTCTTTTTTATCGATATAATATGCTTCAATATTAAATTGATTAATTTAATTAAGTATGTTGAGAAAGCCACACAAAGGCATTGCAATTTAACCTTTTTGTAAACTTCTTTCTATTCAAACTAAGATGTTATTGGCCCAATAGTTTTATAAACAAATAAATGGTACTTAAATAAAAATATAATTATGCATGAACACAATTTCGTTTGCGTCTATGATTAAAACGAAGTCTAACTTAGTATTTGATAATGCTTTTTTAATCAATGATTTAATAAATAATCTACATCGTTTTTCTTCTATCCTTTATGTTTCTGTACGCAATGATTTTAATTTATTCTAGATTCTTTAGCAATATTAGTGCTTGTATCTAGGTCATGAGTACTATTTTTAAAAGTTCATTCAACCAGGATTCGAATACGACTGGGGCTAGACTAAATAATAAATAAAAATATTTCCGTAGGCACCCTTTGAGACATTGTTCTGAATGTCAATCACCAAAAATGGTCCGCCACAAATATTGGGCTATTTTGCTTTATAAAGTGCCAAAGATAGAAATGAAATAATTATGCCTATTAAAATTCCTGATGGCAAATTTGGAACAATCTCCATGAAAAAGCCAAATGTAAGTGTATAGGTACAGTGGGTAAATTTTTTATTTCATAAAAACAGATAATGTTTTTAAAACAAATTTAACTCGCAATGTCGATTCAGTAATGATGACCAAGTGCTTAAGCAAATTTTTAGAAATTTGTGCGTATTGAAATGCAATTATCACTTGTTTCGATGCAGGAAAATATTGAGTAAACTTTGACCTGAACCCAGCAATAGGACAATAATTATGGGTTGGGATGATGATGAAATCGATCCACGTATCCAAATTGTGCATAAGAAAGTTTTATCAACTAAGTACATTAATCACTAACTTTTTTTTACTTAAATAATTAATAACTAACTAACTAAGCTTTACCATAAAATTACACATGACTGATTACAAATGTTTATGAGAAATAGAGATATCAGTGTGGGTACTGAAGAAGGTATTACTTGTCATAAGGTTCACGCACAAACAGACTTGATTGCTAATTCGGTTTTATGATTTAACAACAAATTACAAGTTATTGCACCTATAGTTATAGTTATTGCACCTATTACCCCTATTACTCTATATCAAACTACAGCTAAAGATGTAAATTTTATTGGGTTTTAGCGTTTATTAGCCAAGATATAACGGAATTGCATTTGCGTATTATATTACCCATTTAATGCTTAATTTCAAGGCCAGAATGTACGGTCACCCTAAAGAGGATCTCCTTTAGTGACAAAATAATTTTCAACACGATTTTTAATCACTTTAGTCATGTTAAGTTTTTAGACCTACTATTGTACCTACATATTATTTGTATGACCTAATTCTAAGATGTCGAAAGTTATTGAAGTCGTCCATTAATTATTTGTTTTAGTTCCATAATTTGTTATTTACGCCACCTCATAAATTATGTCTAAACCTAGAATTAAGTGGAAACTAAAATACCAACAACATAATTAAAACGACTTAGGTACTACTGATGTGGTATTGGTTGTAGAGGTGATTAAAGAGTATAAGGAACTGAGTTAGTATGAGGTATGAGAGAGTACGAGGTAGAGTCATGTAGAGTACTTGGTACATAATATTATTAGCAGTAATTATTTTGTGGCCTTCGTAAACAAGTTATTGTAGGAGTAGTCAATCATATATGATTAACCGTTTTACCCTTTGGGTACGGAACCCTAAAAATTGTGATATCCGTGATAGCATGAGACCAAATTGATTCTATGTAATAAAGACAGATATATGTATATTCAAGCTCATGTTAGTGACGTTCTCTATCGAGCTGTTTACAAATACCGCGGTTTTCTTGAACCACTACGTTTGTCGGGAGAGAGTGGACAATAGTTCATACAGTCGGCCAACAGACGTTACATGTTTGTAAACAAAACTGTTTCTATGTTCAATGGTTGGATCTGCGAGTTTTCGCATGGTCGTTTTATTTAATCGGCCGATATTTTTGAAGTTTCAACTACAAAATGATGGTGTTGACTGGACTATCACTGAAATTAATTCCGTTATAAAATAAATAATATCCTTGCATGCTTCTTTTAAAATTATATGACTGTTCTGTTTTATTTTTAAAGTAAATAAGTGGTGTTGATATTGTAATGAAGAAGAACAAAATATAGCTCTTAGGTATTATAAATATTTAGCTAAGGAGTTCTAGTATCTGGCCTGCTCTCACGCCTTTCAAATTACGCAAGAGACATTTCTTGTTGAATGAATGAAATGAACATGTTTTATTCATACTGACGTTACTTGATATCTGGTTTATCGTCAAATGGGGTAGAAATAAATATGTATTTATTTCTTATATCTAATTGACGACCAAAACTCATTATGCAAAAGCATACTATTTACTAGATATTTCTATTTTATGAAGTACTATCCACTGCTACAAGGAATTACGATAAAGATAATTCGATGATAAAAGTAACATCGTTAACACAATCATTTATATTTACATACATACTTTCACCTAATTAGAATTATTGATTCACTACAAGCATGAAAATAAAATACCTACCCAATTAATACATCGTTCAAGTAGACGGCTAAACAATAAAGAAGGAGATAGAAGAGGTAAAATAGCACTTGAGAATGATTACTAGAAGAAATCTATTATATCCGTATTTGCGTCACATTTAAAACAAGTGGTTAAGATAACCCCAGCACGTTAAGTTATAGCGATAGTGCAACATTCGATGAGCGATTCAGTGTAAATACTGGAATGAAAGAACTTAAGGTGTTTTCCCTCGCTCTTATTTTTCCGCAATATCATTTGCAAAAAAGATAGTATATAAAGTGTAGGTACACTTAGTGCACAAGTATATGCAGATAATATAAAAAAATATAAGTAACTAAATTAAATAATTATATTCAAGTTAGGTACTGTTGGAAATATCTGAAGTAATTTGTGAAGGCAAAAATAAAATTCAATTAATGTAGGCATTACCGAAAAATAAATCTTTACAAAACATTCTTTAAGAAGAATGATTTATCGTCGTACAATTACTGGTTATTTCCGTAATTCATTAATAGACACCGCCACTACAAAGTGGCAAAAACAGATCATGATTGTATTTTTTGTCTAAACTCTCGCCGTTTATTAAAAAATACCTATACCTAAGTCCTAAAATTTTTTTCAAAACAAAATATCATTTCAAATCATAATTAAAATTTTCCTGATTTTCAATTCAAAAATGTTAAATACCATAGAAATTAAATATTATTTCCATTTTTTGACCTTAACCAAAATATCTCGTTAAAATGTTATCGACCTGGTGTAAAATGAACATGTCCAAACTTTAAATAGATCTAGCGTCCAATTTACGAAGATTGAGCTTGATATGGAACGGCTCATTTGTAACTGTCGCTGGATTCCACATCCTAACACTAGGTTTTTTGAAGCACTTTGCTGCTAACTTAACGAGTGTGCTCATCGAAATCGTAAAAAAATCGCACCAAAAATTTTATAGAAAATCTAAACATAAGTATTATTAAAAAAAATTTTTTTTTTTAAATTTTGCTAACAAGTAAAATAAAAAGGATTTTTATCAAAAATAAGTATGAAATGGTCTATAAGAAGCGATGTGATCGCAGCCGTCCGAGCAACGAGTTTTGGCACGACACGTGCTCTAGGCACGTGCAATGAGTTATTTATAAACTAACCTAACCCTGCGACTGTAAATACCGTAACTCAAATTTTTATTCAAAAGAAATGCAAGAAAAATCAGTCTGTTAATGCTACTTCCAAATTTAAACTCACTTTCAATAAACAAAAAAACTAAATAAGTACGTAAGTAGGTTCGATAGAATTCTGTATTGTTTTCATTAGAAGCAGAGCACTGAACGATAAGTAGGTAGATACATATAGCTGAGGTCAGCAACATAATATCGAGTTTCTTGACAGTAAGTACCTAGTGTGTCATTATAACCATTTGTTACGGTTATTTTCAGTAGACGTAAATCTTTAAATCATCGGAAGTAGCTGCTCCAAAGTTGGGGAAGGACAGATCAATTTTATCTGAAACAGTAGTTTAGTTGGAAAAGGATAACAAATAAGGAAAAGTTCCTACGTATGTGGTAGTAGTAGGTACTAGGTACTCAAACATTTTAGATTTATTTCGTTTCATTAGGGTTCTTAAATATAGAAGATCTTATTCATATCGAATTAATTACAATACCTAGCCGTTGGTACGTACATAGTTCACCTCAATATCTGTCGTATGCTGACATTAATATTGCCACAATTGCTTTGCATGTTACCAATTACGTATACCACAAACAAGGATGTATCTATACATACAATATGGTTTTACTATATTGGCTGAAACTGTACGTCTTTCCGGCTCTACATAGCTGGGGTAATAGGAAACATTTAGTGATATTTAACTACATACTTAAATGTTTTTATTACTTGAATTTGTTAGGTAATCCATTGTTTATACTTCGACACCACCGAATAATATACATATGTATGAAGATCCATCTTTTTAATAAAAAAGAAAAAAAAATAACTGTGTGGCATTCAACGTGTTAAATTTTACCAAGTAGATATCGTCAATGAAAATAGGTCGTACATTTAACATCAATTGTTATACAAATCAATTCAAAACAATCTCTGACTGATTATTTCATTTTTTAAATTCCAAGTTCTAAGTGACCAACCATGTACAGTTCTTAGGTATTGGCAATAAAGCCATATGTGTACATTATTATTCTGTACACAGAAGGCCACAGCCGTATAAGAAATTATCAAGATATAGGTACTTTGCGTTTGGAAAGCACTAAGTTACAGATAGTCCCAGAGATGGGCAAAAATGACCATAATTACACCAGGTATACCTGTAGGACCGGTAATGGTCCCGCGAATGCCTTCCGGGGAAAGGTAGTTAACGTGGATATTTCCGTATTGACAGAAGTAATCGTAATCCATCAAAATGATTAATTTTGAATAAATGCACCAAATTTAATTGTATAATACTGACTAAGATTATTATTTGTTCATAATACGAGTATGTTTAAACTTGTTGGTAAATAAATATAAAACTGAAATAAAACGCGAATTTTCAATAAAAAAAGTCATAATTAAAATAAACCTATTGTTAAACAAATTAAGTAAAACAAATTATAGCAGTTCTAAATACGTGAAACCCCTAACAAATATGATTAAATGGATTCTTTACTATTGTGCAGATTTTCTTGGTATAACAATAGGACTATTAAAAAAGCACAAATTTAAAGGTTGAATAGGTACAACGTAAAAAAGTATACATTATTGCGAATAAGATATTTTTCAACATGATAATATTTCACTATTTCTAGATCACTGAATCATTAAAATAACTAGACATAAAGGACACGTCCACATTTAGTTGTAAAAATGCAAATCTAGGCAAGAACAGATTCAGAGGTAAACATTATTATTGCTGATCCATTTTACCTTGAATTCAATATTCTGTTGCGCTTGCATTTTGCTTATAAGTTGTACTAAATAAAATAGAATAAATTGACAGAATTTTTTTGTCAATAACTATAACGTTATAGCGTTTTTGGTTTTGGAACGATAATTTAATTTTATCTGTGATTTGTATGCTAAATATGTTATTGCTATACGCTTCAGGAAACAAATCCCTGTAGCCGCATTCGGAAATAGAGTATTTTTATAAATAACAGGTGTTTTTTATATAAGAACCGATTAAAAATTAGAATAAAGCAAACATAGTATGCTCTAAATACGCATAAAAACATTAGATAAGTATATCTTCTATGTAGAGACAGCGATCATTCGCAGATTTATTTATGTATTAAACTTGTACTTATTGTGTGATTTCATTTATAGGTAGGTTAGGTTAGTTTTTTTACTTACTTTCAACTAACATTTAAAATATTGCAATTTTTTATTCCCATGGAGATAAAACTCAATCTTGCCTAATCTTGGCAACTCCAGAATCAACCTACGTGTCTGAAACTCTCCTTTTATAAGCAAACAATTTTTAATGCAAATTTTAATTCTTTTTTATTATTTTAATTACATTTTTATTTTTTATAACAATAATTGCGGTACTATTTAAATGTAGGTCTAATCTGAACGCTACTTTAGCGGTGGCTTGCGTCACGACGCGATGCTCCCTCCCCCCGCACAGACCCCTTGTCTTGTCGACCTCGCGCTTAGGTCATGTAAAAACATTTAATACGAAATGAACACAATTACTTAGTTCACATTAATAAAGATAATGTTAAAGCTTCTTAGTTATAAAAACAGTAATTTCACTGCGTTTGCGATAAGCTGAGTCAACTAAGATTTGTTGACATCAACAAAGACGCTGATATGACAGGATCATACTACCTACAACACAAGAAGGTTTATACGCTATACGTATACCGGCCTACCGGCAAAAAAGGCACCAACGAAAAGTGGCAACTTAATACTTGCATTTATCATATAAATATTTTGATGATAACATTAATAGATAGGTAACACGCTCACAATCTAAATTGTATTAAAGTCAAGGTTCTATCTAGATTTTTTCACGATAACTCAATTATGCACACATAAATATTCACACAGTTAATAATTTATTTCTAAACAATAATTTATACAAAAGATTCTTTATCTAGCAATAGAACCGTCAAATCGAACATAATAATTATCACGTACCTACTACTCTTTAAAAATTGCAAACATCGGAAACACCCTATAATTCGTGGATTGTATCAGGCTTGTATCACATAAATAATCAGTACGTAAGTAGGTAAGTACATAATACATTATTTTGACATGCTTTTACAGCGTGATTCTGTGTGAAACAACTACCGGAAACGTAGTATTATACGATAACAATGAATTGTTATCTTGATTTGGCTGTTAAACACAAACATAATATACCTGATCATGAATATATGATCTATAACGTTATGATCTTAATATATGATCTGGTGTACCTGTGACTATTTTAGTACTCAACACATAAATAGTATTCTTTGTATCAAAGGTATTTGGCAACTATCAGCTCCGTTGTAAAGCCAATGTCGATAAGCGATAAAATAAGCATGCTGTTTCAAAAAGGAAAAAACGGAAACAATTAGGTACCTATATTTATGGCATTGACAACACTACAACAGGTATTTTTGTTATCATAGTTTTTATGTTTTCGAGAGTGAGTAACTTTATTACGAGTGAAGTTAAACTTTCATTGTTTTTTCAATGATTCCTCGTTTGAAACTAGAGTTTATCTTTCCTTTCTTTAGTAACCAGTCTGTAACCTATCTACCCTAATAGGTGTTCTAGGTATCTTCCATTCTAGGTGTATGAATAATTTTTGTTGTAAGAAATCCTTAAAAGTCGATAATTTAAAATTGCTCATGTTCATAGACGACCGTTAACATTCTTGTGGCTTTCATCATCTTTAGACCACTTGTGTATCGCTCAACAACAAACAAAACGTACAACTTAATCTGAAATATTTGAAGTCTATCTAGTAGACCATGGTAGTTACACTTCAGTAACTTCCTTTGAGCTCGAATAACTTAAGTATTCTTAGAATGTAATGTAATGCTTGTAAAGTTTGTTCTTTCCTTGCATATTTTTTGTATTTCTACTCATATAACATTTCAAAGTTGATTGATGCCAACTGCCTTCCGAGCGTGTTCTGTCATAGGTATATCTGTTTTAAATAAAACGAAATTTTAGCATGTAATTGTCCCATTTTTTATAACTATATTGGGCACGTTATTAATGAAAATTTTCCAATTACATTACAAGTAATATTAACATACATTCATAAAGTTTTGATAAACAGCGATCTCTACCTCTCAATATTGGCTAGTTTGCAAATAAGCCCTAATTCGTACAATTTAACTTCCCGGCAAAATACATAATAAATTATATTAAGAAAGCTCGTCCATTTTTCGATATCTCCCGAGTGAATAAACCTCAATTGATCCGTTTTGAGATACTCACCGCAATTTTCAGTGAATTTACTGCTTGGAGTTTAGAATTGATCGCTTTAGTAGTCTTAAATTTATTTAAAAAAATTGAGATTTCAATAAAACACTTACGTTCGTTGTAAACTCGGATTTTATATGGCCGAATCGGTTCAAATATTCAGAAAATCTAGAACATGTAGGTAGTCAGCGGCGGCGCTAGACTACACTTGGACGTCGGCGAAATTATATACGCGAGGCCCCGCGAGGCCTTTTTTATGTCCC
>DWJQ01000804.1:0-12655 GCA_018248915.1 Hesperia meskei straton
CTCTGGCAATGGAGTCCATGAACATATATTTGGATTTGAATGCCGTAGATATGGGTAAGTTTTGTTTAATTAATAAAGTTGTATATACTAAGAACGGGTATTGTTATTTAATATATTTTTGTGACTTAAATCTTACAGTGAGACAGATTTTAGAGGTAGCGAGAGTTTTCGGACCCTTCCCAAAAATAAATCGTGTATATGATTATGTTAAGAAAGAAATACCAGCACAGATGATGGTACGAAAACCTTACGTTAGTGGTGACAGGTTGTTACATGTGAATAATAAATCACCTTATATTAAATTTATAGATGCGTATGAAATGTATCGTCATTTAGACTACAGAATAGGTGGTGATGACTACACTATTTCGCCATCCGCAGTACCTGTAATATGTCAAAAGGCCGGTTTGGATTACAATGCTGAAGTTGCTAAGGTCATCTCGAGAGACCTCGCGGGAGGTGAGAGTGCATTATCTGAGATGATCAGAAGTGCAATCATCAATGACGCTAAAAAAATAGTCGATCCATCATATAAACAAGAAAAATTGATTATTGTGCATAAATTGACTCCTGAGGAAGAAGCGACGTTGACGACAACATTTCCTGAGTTAAGTTTAGAATTTAAACACAAAATTTTTCATCCCCACGCTTTCGCGGCTGCGTCTAGAGTGATCGAGGAACAGATTAACATCCTTAATTTAGGGTTGCAAAGAATTATTAATACACCGGTTCCTGATGGATACGATGCGTTAGTAAAGGACTCAGGTGGTGACCCTTTTAAACAAATTTCAAGAGGTAGGACAAATTTTCATTGTTGCGCTCCGATATTATCTATTTATGATCAGCAGCGCGATGCAAATAGAAAGGCTGCAATTGCAACAATGCAACGTTTAACACCGAAACAAACACGCGCATTACAGATGTATAACGACGACAATATTAATAATACAAATATATTTCATTGTAGAAATGTGTCTGAACAATGTGAAATTAAAGCACCTTTTATGACCTTTCTTCACTCAACGTATGATCGCACTCCAACTGATATAGCGAACGCGATGACTGCTGGAGATTGTAAAGTCGCTACAGGGTCATTTATATTTTCGACACAGATGTTAACACAAGATGAAGGTGTCGTAGAACACTTAGGTGCGTATTTCAAAATCTCTTATAGAGATAAGATCAAATACATTAATATGAGTTTTAGAGGAGATGCTTCTTGGTCGTACACTCATAGATTGGATACTTATCTTAGTCTATTAACTAATCCCGTGATCAAAGACTCTAAGGGTCAACATTATTTTGTCAATATACTGTCAATGCGTAATTCTATCGTATTTTTTAAAATTATAAGGAACGCTGCAAAGAATGTGTTATCAGGCGAGATATCTCTGAGATTGTGGTTCGATAACCATGAAAATGTCGTAGTACAATGTTACGATTGGGTCGCTGAAGGTTACGATACGAACGAGAACCATATGCGGTTGGTACGTTTCGAGGCACCGAAGAAATTGGTCAACGACGTAACGTTGTATGCTTACGGTTTAGACCACAATAAATTTTCGGTTAACAATATATTTCAGGCTGCTAAATCCTTTTCAACTAGAATCGTCGGGACTAAAGCTGTGTGTCAGGCCGCTTATGACATGCCACCGAAACGGTTACTTCAATTAGCTAGTGCGATATTTTTAAAATGTTTTGTAGACAGATTTGGAATAACGAGAGCTACTTCAGAGGTCACGACAGAAATTATGAAATTGCGCGATGCAAGTGGGATAAGTTTTTGCGCGATGTTTGCGAATCTATGGAGAAAATTTGTTACTCCCAAACAAAAATCAACGGAGGACCAAGAAAAGGTTGCTTACACACCACATTTCGAAAATCCGGGTAATATTCCATTGGAGGGTGTCAGCGCGTTAAATTATGGTTATAGTTATCATGAGAGGTTATTTAAAAAATTGATCGAATGGTCTGCATATCCGAAGAAATACTCTGTACATATATGCGACGCAGTACAGTTTATAGACGTTCAGACAATTATAGAGAGTGACCTGAAAGATTTAGACACAAAAGTGACTAATTACCTACCATGCTTCGCGTTGGACGATAGTGAAGATATATTTCGTGATAACCCACTTTCGGATGACGCGTGTATGATTGAAGAGATTCCAGAACACAAACCGGAAATTCCTGCTAATATATCACAAAATCAAAATGTGAAACAAGAAGCCTCTCCGACACCGCGGTCGAACATTGAATATATAGAAATGGAGGACTTGATTATCGGGACGGCGGTAGGTGATGGAAATTGTTTGTTTGATAGTCTGAGGCAATTGATAGATAACACAAAAACCGTTCTCGACATCAAAACCGAATTATTGCGTAGTAGATCTATTGTCGACCTTCCTATCAACATCGTACCGGACGTAATCAATGTGTTGAGTTCTAGTAATATGTGGGGAGGCGAACCTGAGTTAATGTTAGCGAGTAAAACGTACAAATTACAAATAGTTTTATACTCTGACGAATTAAGTTTTAATCGTAGAATATATGGTGAGGAATATGATAGGTCAGTTTATTTGGTGCTTAGAAATCACCATTATGAGCCGGCTTTTCCTAAAGTTCACGAGTTAAACGTGGTGCGGGATGTAATAGTAGACGTAGTGTTGGACGAAACTGAATACATGGGTTTTCAAGACACTGTGAACAAGACAGAAATTCATGAGATTGAAGATTGTGTTAAAAATGTCGAAGATTATATCGATGATAAAGATAAAGATGTGACGTGCACACCCGCGATAGAAAAGTGTTTACGTAAAGTCGCTATTTACGATATTAACGACGACGGTCAGGATATTATCGTACCCGATTCATCAGTTCATTGCCCACTAGATAACGAAATCTTGCAAGTAGATGAGGACATAGATACAGATGCTCGCGATGCTCTTGAATTAAGCGTTGAAGAATTTGATGATAATGTTGAATTAAATTCCACAAAACTCGACGACGACATGTCAATCATAGTAATGGACGATGATAATAGTGTTTCACAGGTTATTCATTTGATCGAGATTGAGGAGCACTTACCAAAAATCGCTGTCGAGAAAACCACTACAGATACTAGTGTCGCTGATTTTATGGATAAGTGTTTGCCTACTTCTTCTTTTGAGAGGGGTTTGATGAGAATCTTTGGAAAACGAAAATCAGGTTCTAAAATTAAAACTAAGTGTGATATTAAGACTGATAAATGTAATTTAATTGATAGAATGTTAAAGGATTCTTCTAATTCTAGTGATAGTGTCAAAACCTTAGTGAAATTAACAAGTGCTGGGGAACAACCTGTGTATGATAAATCTAAGAAGCGGTACGGTAATAAGAAAGTTAAGAACTTCAAATTACTTGAACCTATTAAAGAGAAAATTGAAGAAACCGAAGGTGACTCATCAACTAGCAAACGCGATCCGAATCTGTTCGGTGAACCCGCAAAATTTGTAGAGGATATGTTAAATGATTTTAGTAGTAACTTACCTGATAGGAATCATTTGCGAAATGACACTCTAAAATTAACTACGATTGAAGATAAGTGTCCGCGTACGGAAGGAGTGTTAATTCACCGTGGTGGTAAGATTAAGTACGTTGGTAAAAATCTGTTTGTGTCACTCGATGACATGAATGGCGACGCGAGAATTTTAATGACCTTACTAATGAAACATACCCATGACAAGAAGAAATTGCTTACTATTGATCTTGGGGTGATTTTAGATAAAACGTTTTTGGAAAGTCGTGTTGAAATCATAAAATCTTACGTATCATCTGCTTTTGATGGTATGGTTGTTATTTACTCACAATTACTTGGGAAGAGTGAAAAGATTGGATCTTATGATGAAAAGATAGAGGCAAGTGATAACGATTTCTGGAAACCCATAGTGAACCCTGTGTATCCGATTCCTACACATAATCCAAAATTTATTAAAGAGAACACAGCCAATGACTCAGCAGTAAATTCCATTATTGAGATTAAAGAATTGTGGAAAACAGTGGTTGAGACCGCACGTGCGACGTATAGTCGTACGTTCAATAAGTTATCATTCCCTCTCAGTATTGAAACTAGACGTTATTTGATTTCACATAAAGAGAAATTCGCAGTGTATGATCGATTTAATAATAAATGGTTAATGAACGCAGATCGTTCTATTGAGTACTCGTTCGGTTTTGATGGTACTGACTTTGTCGATTTTGAAGAGACTGTAAATATGCCTGTAACATCATGTTCGAAGAGTAGGTTGTTACTATGCGGGAAGTTCACTGTGTTCATGCAGGAACCAAATTTGATTGCTGCTACATCAGATGTTGGTAAGATAATTAATAACTTTAGTTTGCCCGAAATAGATACGGTTGTGGGTGTACCAGGGTGCGGAAAAACAACTTTCATTCTTAAAGAACATAATGAAGGTGATTTGGTGCTGACTTCTACCGCTGAGGGAGCGATGGACATTCGTGAGAGACTGAGTAAACTGAAGAAAGGTTCGTCTGTGTCGGATTTCAAGGAAGATTATAGAACGATTGACTCGTATATTCTACATAGTCGCAGATACTATCCTGAGGTCTGGATTGACGAGGCGTTAGTGAAACACCCAGGTGAAATATTTTTGGTGTGTTTGTTTAGTGGTTGTAAAAAATTACATTTATTAGGGGACCCTAATCAAATAGGGTATATAAATAGAGTTGGTTCAGTAAGTGTTAGGTACGGTGATTTTAAAAAAAATTTAAACCGACTAGGGTCTTGAATGTATCTTATAGATGTCCGGTAGATGTTATGGCACATCTGTATGACAAGTATGAGGGTGGGACTAAGTCAACGTCACTGATAACTAAGAGTTTAAGTTGCAAGGCGTATACTGCACTTTCAAACGTACCTTTAGATAACGATAAATATAAATACTTGGTGTTTAAACAATCCGAAAAAGATCTCTTAAAACGTGCTGGATATGATGTGTCGACAATACATGAATATCAAGGTAAGCAAGCTGAAAATGTGATAGTCGTGCGTACATCGACTAAAGCAAAGGAAGAAATTTACAATTCGGATACACATATTTTGGTTGCACTTAGTAGACACACACATTCATTGACTTACTACACACCTGTTAAGGATTCTTTTAAGATCATGTTAGATAAACACGTCGATTCGAAACTATTAAATAAAGTTAAATTGACATTGCGTGGTGGTGCTATTTCTGATAAGGATATACTGACGCGTCAGAGACCGGTCGAAGACACAGATTGCGTTTATCTTAATAATCTCATACTTAAAACTTTTGATACTAAAGACATTTATTTGGAAATTGAGCAAATGGATAATGAAATCACTATGCCGATTTACGCTCCCACAGTAAAAAACACTTTCACAGGTGATATAAGTACCTTGATGTATTATCATGATTTGATACTTCCAGGAAATTCATACCATGGACAATACTTGGATGCGGTGAACATGCTTAATAATGATCTCGATATAGACTTAGATGACATCGTGATCACCGAGAGTAAAAGACCTTCAAAAGTTCCGAGATTTGATAAGTTAAAGCCTGTTTGGGAGACGTTTATGCCGTGCTCACGTAGACCCTCGCAGATAGAGTCTCTTATCGCATTGAATAAACGCAATATGGCGGTTCCAGAGCTCGACGGGGTCGTTGATGCGCATGCGTTGGGCGAAAGGTTAATAACCCAATTCACTGCTGCTTATTTCCGCCAAGATCGTATTTGGATGTTGGAGGAATTTAAAAACACACCTATTAAACCGAGTGTCGAAGGGATTGAAGACTGGTTAGAAACTCAAACACCAGCTGTCAGGAAATTAATTGAAGCTCCAGACACAGTGATTACCGATTGGCGTTGGAATAGATATAAATTTATGATCAAGCCCACAGTGAAACCTTCGTTAGATCTGACTGCACCGTATGTTAATAACGCATTACAAACTATCGCTTGTCAAGAAAAATTTCACAACGCCATATTCTGTCCAATATTTAAGGAGATCGATCGAAGAATAGATTTCTTGTATAAAGAAAACTTCAAAGTCTTTACTCGTACTACTAATGAAAATTTTGCGAATGCGATGGATGAAGTTATTTCACCCGAGGTTTTCGAAAAACTGATAACGAGTGGTGCACAAATGTTGGAGATAGATATCTCGAAATATGATAAAAGTCAGGGACTGGCTACGCTAGTATTTGATTGCTTGTTGATGGAGTTATTTGGTGTCGATAAATTTTATGTAGATCTTTGGTTTCACGCACACGCTCATACAGTATTGGTGGATGCAGAAAATGGTGTTCGATACCATGTTAATTACCAGAGGAAATCGGGTGATGCTTCAACGTTTTGTCAAAATACCAGGTTTCTGATGGCAGTGTTGGCTACGATGTTCGATATGGAGCAAGTTTACTTCGGAATTTTTGCAGGTGATGACAGTTGGTTATTAACAAAGTATGAATTCAAAGACATGAATACGTGGTGTGCCACATTGTTAAATCTAGAATCTAAATTTTTTAAGTACAAAAGATCGATATATTTCTGTTCGAAATATTTCGTACACGATGGTCTTAAATGGTATGTTATCCCTGATCCGGTCAAATTATTAGTGAAATTAGGAAGAAGTGACTTGGCTAACTACGATCACGTTGAGGAATATCGCACGTCATTAATTGATCTTACAGGAGTCTATGACAATTACAACATCATAAATATGTTAAACGTAGCTATTGCCGAGAGATATAATGTTTCCTTTAACACCGACGTACTGATCGGAACCATTCGCGATTTTATATTAGATAGAATTAAATTTGCGACCTTATATTATACTGTTCCCGGTGATATTTTGTGTATAGATCCCTCGAGATCGAGATTGTAAATTGACACTCACATGTAGTGGGAAATAGTGTCGGGTGGTTTCATAAACTAAATGGATGTGAAAAATTTAATGTTATTTCTGACAAGTAGAGATATATACGATAAGTTACAACGCGAAGAAATTTTTGCGGTATTGGCAGAGTATAATAATAATTGCGATGGTGAAATAAATTTCACGGCGTTATTAGAATTGCAGTATATAGTAAATTGCTCAAATTCAGTGTCTACTGATTCGCGCATTGACCATCTGGAGCGGTATATGGAAGCACTCCGCGTTTTATTTTGTAATCATTTCCGATCAGACTAGGCCTCGTGAACCGGCGGAAGAACCAACTTCGCCGCGTTCAACCAGGTCGAAAGTCAAACTTGAAGAGAAGAAGGCGCGAATCAGGGAACTTAGTAAGCGTAGAATTAGTACACCGTCTCGATCGAGATCACCACAACCAGGTCCGTCGACTCGATCAGTCTTTGACACTGAAACTTCGTCACCTTCGATAATATCGAGTGGTTGTGCCGAAAAACTGGTTCATAGTTTGCCAGAGAGTCAAGATCCATCGGACAACAGCGGTGAGAAAGTCGCATTACTTACTAGAAGTGTTCAAAACGTTCATCTGGCGTCGTCTTCGTCGTCTGGATCCGATAAACTCCATAAGGAAGAACTAGCCAAACAGTCATCGAAATACCAACAAGAAAGGAAGAGATTAATCAAGGAGTTAAATCGAGAAACTGAATTGAGAGAGAAACTTCAAAATAAAGTCAATGAATTAGAGATAGAATTACTTAATAAAACTACGTTAATACATAATTTACAATCGAGCGACGTTTTGGTTCAACGAGTCGCAGAATTGGAAAAGACTTTGGCTATTAAACAGAAAGAAATCGAAGTTCTTCGAAATTCCACAATGGACGAGTCTGCTGCTAATATTATTAAATCTGCTTTGCAAGAACAGATGACAGAGTTTAAGAGGATAATAGAGCAATCTTTGGCGGGTATCAATGTGTCACTTGCAGCAAGACCACAAAGTAGTGCGATGGAAGTCGCTAGTGCTAATGGATACACAAACTGGGGTAATACTCACAACCAGTTATTAAATAACCAATACGTGAATAGAAAGACAATTATGGACAGCATAACGATGGCTCAGTCGATTCGATTCACCACTGTGGCCGGTAGGGACGAGATTCGTAATCTTTTCACCGGATTACACAAATTTACTGTTGATGAAAATACCCGTTTCCCAGCAGATGGTGTTTACGTAAATATTAATGGTAGGTTGATTTCTTTATATATTTCTAGGATAATTAACGCATGTGATTTCGGTGAACGATCGTTAGATCATTCCGAAAATACTACACAGAAGAAATTTTCTGGGATGGACGACGCTAAACAAGCGTTTTATAATAACATTCGTAGCATTAACGTGGTGATCCGTGGTAGTGTACCGGATCGCGTTAACGATATTTATGATTTGACGACGTTTGAAACCACGTATGGTTTGAAATGGGTTTAAACTTAGATTAGTTATGTTTCTTTATTCAGCTTTATGTGTGGCTGTAAATATTTGCTTGTTTGATTTTTTGCTTTAATTCTTTGCATTTTATTAATTAATAAAACACAAAAAAAAAATAGCCTGCTGCCAGATATAAGGGAATGTACATGTTCTAAAAGAAGTGTTGATAATAGCAGTTAGGAGTCCAAGCGTGGTAGGTAATGTAAGTAAAAGCATTTCAAGAGAAATCCCGTCGAATCCGATAGCGTTGGAATGCAATGTTTTAATAGTTTTGTGGACCTCAGCTTCAGTTACTTCATGGAACTTGAACTTAGCTGTGCCATGTCTATTAAATTCATAGTAAGTGATTGTCGAAAAAAAAGCGTTGCTGTTACCAGGGATATTTAAAAAGTTGGAATTAATTACGTCTGGGTCACAGAGACTGGGGGGGAGGGGAGTATTGGAATTAGACTTTAAAGTTATATGTTGCTTTAGATGCTTCCACATAATATCCGGTTTATGAGTATTCGAGGCCACGTAAAATTTAAAATAGGCTTTTTTTTCTGTATGCAACGCAGTTGATACAATAGATTTGAGGTCTTTGTAGAATTTAATGTGTGCATCTAATTTACTTTTACGAGCTCGTACGTGGGCCTCGTTCCGCTTTAACATCATTAGCCTTATGTTGTAGGTTACCCATGGGTGTTGACTATCTTTGATGCGTATAGTTTTTATAGGAGCATGGAAATCAAACAGGTGCAAGATGCTTGCAGTAAACTTTGAAGTCATATCGTTGACGTCGGATAGACATTTAATACTCTCCCAGTCAGTAGCCCAGAGATCTTCATGAAATAGGTTTACGTCCATGTCTTTTAGCGGCCTGTAGGTCAGAGATTTTGGAGGGATGTGTTTTCTGACTGTGTTGAGCTGGCAAGAAATAAAAGCATGGCTGCTTAACTCAGGAATGTATTTGACCGAGACATTCTTTACGGGTGTGTCTGAACAGATTAAATCTAAAAGTGTTTCACTATAATTAGTAAAGTGTGTTGGTTCGGTTATATACTGTTGCAGACTATTTAGTTTAAGGAAGTCACAGATGGCCTTTGTATTACTATTTTGTTGATTTAAAAAGTCAACATTGAAATCCCCCATTAACATCATATAATGATGCCATTCAAATGATGAGAGAGCATCGGTGAGCCCATCAGTAAAGGTATTCAAAGGAAGCCAAGGTGGACGGTACGCCGTCCCTAGTAACAGTTTTTTCCCACCGAGGGTGACACTGAGCCACATCTGTTCGACAAGCTCAGAAATAGGGTGAGGAAGTATGCGTAGACGTATACCCTTGCGGACATAGAAGCCAACACCACCTCCGAGGCCACCTTTAATCGCAGCGGGACGAGGCCGGTGTATTAATTTATATCCCGGTACTGAAGGGGCACGTCCTTCCTCCCCCTCCCTAAGCCAAGTCTCATTTATCGCCAATATGTCAAGCGCGTGGTCCAGTAAGGAGGCGATGAATTCATCGTGGTTAGTACCTAAGGAGCCTGGGTTTAGAAGACCAATTTTTATTGGCTTTGATTTAATCATCTAATATTGTGTGATGAGGCAGCAAATAATTAACATTATAAAATTTATATGATAGAAAATTAAACGAAAATAAATTGAATGGAAATAGTGTGTAAAATGGATTACAAATGTTTTTTTTTATGGATTGTATTTTAATTTTGTGTATTAAGCCGTGTGCCATCTGTAGGTACTGTATTTCAAATTGAAATGTGTTAAGTGAAATTTTGTTAATTATGTTTAAATTTAAACTACTATTACCATAAAGTAGCAAAGTAGTAGGTAAGCAGGATATGCGCCAATATTGTAAATAATTCAGAACATAACAGAAAATTCTTTTATTATTTTTTAAAAACTTTGTCAATGTCCAACTCTGTACGTATGCGAAACGCAGGTGAGTCTTTATCGCGCCTAGCGAAGGTCCGGCCGTTGCGCGTCCACACATACTTCCAGCCTTGCTTGCGTCCCTCCTCCCGAGCGTTATGAAAAAGCCGTCTGTTGTACCAGGTGAGGCGCTCATTTACATAAAAACGCCGTGGTGGCTGTGTAGACACGATCCCGCTGGTGTCGGCGTTCCGGCGGGTGCGGGCGGCACGAATCATTTCATCTCGCTGCGTCTTGCGAGACAGGCGTGCAACGAGAACGCGGGGATGTGGACCGGTACTGTTATCAGCTCTGACGTCACGTACTTTGCCTTTGCGCTCTGCGCTAACGATATCGTGCACGTCGAGTGTGATCCCGAGCTTCTTTGCGGCCAGCGAGACTATATGGGTGGGGTTTTCGCCTTGCACTTCCTCGATCCCTGCCACCTCTATGTCACACTGGTAACCTTCCTGGTCCCGGTCGTTCAGGTGGAGCTCAATTTTTGCAGCCAGGTCAGTACCAGAGGCGGACATAATTTTTGATTCGGCCTCAGCTAAACGCTTGCTAATATTATTAACTTTTTCTTCGACCGTGTTGAGGCGCTTATTAAAATCAGTTACAGCAGCGTTGAGCTTAACCACCTCCTGTGTAAAAAGGGTCATCTCCTGCCGGCAACTTGAAGTTTCCTGGACTATGGTAGACAGCTGGGCACGAATTATTTTTATTTCCTGTGCCAGGTCCAGTTCTTCGCTGCCTACTGCCCCCTCTACTTGCTTATCCGCATAGTCAGGATCAGTATTATCTGAACTAGCAGACTGTGGGGTTAAGTTTTTCTGCTTGCCTTTGCCTTTACTACAGGACTTACATTGCCATCTAGCGGGCACACGGGACTCGGCGTTGAGGCCAATACATTGACGGTGGTATGAAGACGCACACTGATGACATCTAACGGTGTCTGCAGATGCGAACTTCCCACATGAAGTACACTTAGCGACCATTTTCGCACTAAGAATGGTTGTCGAGGAGATAATAACCGATAGTCACGGTAGATGGCGCTGATGTTATAAGAATAATCAGATCGATTGAGATATAATAATTATTATTGTAATATTGTTAATAAAAAAGTCAAAAATCCGTATGATTATAATCAACGATAAAATAAATAAACACGCGATCACGGCTTATACACTGGGCAGCACAATATTTGGGGCAACGCAGGAACGACGGGTTGTTTAAACAGCTGGTTGTCAAATTCAAACAGGTGATTTGGCTTGAACATAATATCATTGGCTTGAACTAAATATACTAGTTTTCGTAGAAACTACGCCAATTCACTCACAACCAACACTTGTGCACTGAATCACCACTGTACTGTCCACTTTAAACCAGGTTTGGTGGTAAAAAAAACGACGAAAGTAATTATAAGGATGATAAAAATTTAAGACACGTATACGCCGCTTTTTCCAAGTTAGGAGTACGTAAACAACTATGCCTACCAGTTTCAAACAATAATTACTACCTACTTACTATAGACCAAAATATGAAAATTATTTTAAATATTATGTGTGACTACTAATTTATTTGTACTATCGACGGTTGATGGTTTTACGACTATATTTGTACTGTGCCAATTATTGCAAAACGATGATACTTAAACCTACTAATAATATTATGCCAATAATATTATTAACGATATGTACCAAATGAATTATTTTAACAAAATACAACTAAACGATTGGATAAATATTATATGAAATTAATGAATTTGGAATAAAGTTTTAATATTTTTTTTATTTTACGTGGGTAGATTGCAACGAAAAGTTATTGTAAAATTTTACGTATTTCGTGGATATTAGTTTGATTTTACCAATTTATGTTATTAATTTAGGTTCTATATGGATAATTAAGGATGGGTTATATGTATTTGAAAGGATATTTAAAGATTTGGACTAGTTATGAATAACTTTCATGGGGTTAGGAACAAAGGAATAGGGCACTTATCTTTAGCTGATAATTGCCGCTGTTGCTCGATGTGGAACTTTAGATGCACCACTGCTCGTTCACCAGCTCGTCCTTTGATTGTTCACTGCTTCTTGTACAACTTCTTGTGTCCAACAATATTGTATTACAACTCCTTTCAATCTTCGCGCACGGCTCGTTCACCCGGCGTAATATTTTCGATGATTTTTCGCTTACTTCTTGATATTTTGTTGGTTCTTGTATTTCCCCTCATGGGCCACCAATTTATGTCTTTAGCGGAACACTCGGTGGCTTAATAAAATGCGTTTTCCACGTATAATAATTTATTTTGTACAGAGCGCACA
>DWJQ01000805.1:0-12653 GCA_018248915.1 Hesperia meskei straton
ACTTGAATAGATTAACATAATAATAGCTTGAAACTCAAAAGAAAAATACTTACTTTTGGGTGCTAAAATACAATAGGTCTATTTATAAAAATATAATATACAGCACCCGGTGACCAATGTAACACTTTGATTTAGGTTTGGACTTGTCATCTGCTTCTTTTTCCCCTTGAACCCTTACCTGTCGGCTCAACCATTCGCGAGATATTCGACTTGTTTCAATCGTCCTGTTTTTTAACCGTACCCAGTTTACCCCACCTAAAACGTTTTGAACACTATCAACTTGGTCGAAGCCTTTATTAATAGGTAAGTGAAGTGCAGGTGTTTGAAGCTGGATTCAAGACATTTGAAACCGAAATATAAGTTTTAGCTTAGTCTCTTTTAGCTAGGTATGCCACATTGTGTGAACGTCTAGAATACTTAATGTGAATTTTTATTCACGATTGGTATCATAAATTAATGGAATCATAATAATAATTATGTTTCTAATTTGCAAAGTAATTAAACTCGGCCGAGAACTTACCTACCTATAAAACAGTAGAGAGTTTACCCAAGCCCGTTATGGGTCGTATTAGTAATTACCTGTACTTAAGTACCTACTCAAAATACAGAGGCTTAGAGAGGTCTTTGGAACCTAATACCTAACAAATAATTAGAAAAAGGTAAACCAGCCAGCTAGAAACTCCAACTACCTTCGTAATTCTATCAGAGTATCTAACATGAACTACTCAAAGAAATAAAATCAAAATTAGATGTTTGTGAAGATACAAATGTAAGAAAATGGGAGATTAATTACATGTGACAACACTAAGCACACCCCATACACGCACAACAGTACCATTTACACTCGTACTACTTATAGCAAGAGAAAACGGTACAGATTTTCTTCGTAGCATAATGATAGCGAGAGGGGTGTGTCCGAGGCAACGTTGTAACTCTCTGGAGTACCCAGTAAGCATCGGAGCGTGCCGCGGCTCTCCTTGTAATTAAAAAGCTATAAACAGAATAGAAGAAATTCCTAGACGCGGTTGCTCTCGTCGTAAAACGTGTATAAAAAGTTACGACGCGATCCAATGTACAGTGATTAGCAGTGTTTCTAAAGTAATACAAAAAGATCTTTGTGAGTAAGTACTGTGTGCAAATGCCGTTATGGTACTACTTGCAAAACTTTTATATCCATATCCATACCACGCACGAGAATTTCCTGTAATGTGGGTGGTATGCTGGTATGGAAATTTTTTATGAATATCACAAATACTTTTAATACGTTATATTTTTGTATGACCGGAATTGAATGCGGGACTCTTATCTTTGCCAGCAGGATTAACCTGATTTTCGGGGTCGTCAAAATGTTAAATGAAAATGTTGCTGGTTTAGGTTAGGTAGGTATATTATAAACCAAGCACTAAGCATAATGTTGGATTATAGACTGAGCCATTGGATTAATTGAGAATGGGGTGTTTGATCCAAATCCAAAGCCATTTTTCCTCCGGCAAACTTAGGGTATAATCAGATCGTACCTAACTAATCACACAGTTAGTTCTTCGTAATAGCCGTGGTATACGAGCCGGTATACCGCGCGATACATTTCGCTATTCGCTACCCACAGCGAGCGGATGCTTAGGAAAAAGCCTTATCTAATGGTCACTGACGTCACTGTACACAAGGTAAGACACTGTCCGTCTTCAATTGTCCAACATTCCAGTACTTACTACCAATTATAATTACATTATTTTATTTTTGTCATATTTGTTCTTCCAAATGTATCTAACCTCGGAACAAAAAATGTCTAGCGCTCAGTTATCCAGATAGTTTCATGACGGAAGACTGTGGAACTATTGTTAGACTTAATAATTTACGTAAATACAAATGTCACGGATTTCAATAGACACAAACCAATAAATCATAGGATTGGAAATGCGCTTGGCATGATTTAAAGGCGTTGTTTGTAAGCTCTACATAGGTACCTACTACCAATGTAGGTGTTGTTTTATTTGTCAAGACATTGCTAAAACTTTTTGTCAAAGTGTGTGCGTATTAGATTATATTTTATCGTTCGCCAATTAAATCAATCCCGATTTAATTTATGGAATCTAAAATTACAGCCAATAAATATCCAGCTTCTGTACCTTTTTGACATTTTTCGCTCCAGCTTTATAGGTACCTACGTACTTGGAGTGTTCTATTAACCTTTAAAATACCTAAAAAGGGGAAATATAAAACTCAACATCAAAAATTTAGGAAAGCAAGGCCAAGTTCGTTTAAAAACGCAACCTAACATTGTCATATAACTTCACCATTATGCAAAGACCTTTATGTGTTTTCATAAGGATGGTCACTGCCCAGTGCAATCATTGAACTGGTCGCGCGCGTGAACACGGCAAAAACTGTATGATTGGTATTAATGAACGCGGATTGAGTCGATCAGCGCCATCAGCTAAATGGACCGCTCGTCCGCTAATCGTTGTTGGCGTGTGGTCATTACACACATCTAAACGATTTTTACTGACTTTAATATTGTTGGCGTTTATTTATTGCGTAGTAGTCATTGCTTACTGTTTGTGCTAGCATTGATGTGTCGGAAACTTGTAATTTTTGTTAGTTTTCATTTACATTTAATACAATTACAAAAGGCATACACACGAATAAACGGTCTAACATGGTAAGTAACTCTTGGACATCTAAAAGTGTCTGAAACATTTAAAGTAACAGGAATGCGTTGCCGGCCAAAAATGTGGTGGAGGTATTTAAATGGCAGCCTTTAAAAACCTTACGTCTTAAAGTCTACCACTTATTTCTAATTACCTAGCCTACTTACCTACTTGCTAAAAATGTCGTCATTTTAGGGAGCTCTCATCTCAATCTCATCTTAGTTAGGCTCTAACATACCTAAGGGAAACTAAATCAAACTTCAGGCAACGAAGAATCAATCAAAACAGCCAGCAACATTGGCTACAAGAACCCCAAACGACTGGTATAATTACAGAAATATGGAATTGTACGACCGCTAGATTTTATATGGAGTGAGGTACGGCGAGGCCTCGCGAGGTGATCCCTCAGGTGCCCTCGGTCCCGCCCCCTTGTTTATTGCTTATTAGCGCGCGGCGCGTTTGAACCTCTGCTCTTTGTTCTTGCCGCCCCCCCCCCTCCCCCCTCTCCAAGTCACGACGCCCGCGCATGAAGTGCAGTCGCTCAGTACTCGGTTTTGCAAATCGATTTAAGATTAATTTATGAATCCATTATTAGGGCGTTATTTAGCTTTCACCTAAAAGGTGAATTATTTTATTTTTAATGGGTAGAAGACGGACTTCGGTTTGGGAGAGTCTGTTTAAGTAAATCCTTAAAAATATTTTAAATGAAATATCTACATAGGTAGGTACATACCCATTTGTTTATCAAAATGACTTGGTAATTACTGCCAAATCTATTAATTGTTCTAAATAATGCTTATGTAACCTAACTTAACCTAACCACAAAAAAGTGTAAGCGAACTTTGTTTAGGACAAAAATCATTATAATTTAATTTTAATACATTGGAAAACGAATTAGAAATCGATTTCTTCTATCGATAAACAACAGACGTTTCCGCATATTCGAAAGTCGATTAATTTTAAATACATTTCAGTCATTATAGCCTCTCAGATCCCGTAACTCGATTCTGTAAATAGGAGTGGTGCATCTCTAGTCGGTGCGCTACGTGAAGCATAAATTGTTGCCATTTGACGGTGGCCTATGCACGATATCGATCGAGCAATGATATCTCAAGGAAGGAAGTGCAGTGCCGTCGTAAATAACAACCATTTTCATACTTTCATAGGAACTGTAAGTACCTACGTGATCTTACTAATATTTATGTCTTTTGGTATACCTAACTGCTTTGTTTGTAGGTAGAGCTGTGAATACATTTACTTCGTATCTATCCTGAGGTCCTAAACGCTTCGATACTAGTTGATAAACTTACGTCTATTAATATTTTTTTTATATCCCAGGGCAACCAGACCTTAGGTAGGTACCTACTTATTTTTGAAGAAATAAAATGCATGGAGTCTCATAGCTCATAGTGTTAGTACCTATAGACTAAGAGCTTAGCATACTTGCTAGTTTTTTAAATCAAACAGATGAAAATTATAAAATAAAATTTATTTTCCACTTAAAAACCCTCATAACCTAACCTTAGATAATTTCCTAAATGAATTACATGCATTACCTACATTAATTAGGCGATCAAAATATTTCGTATCTTGTAGTACCTATGTAGGTACCTACAATACAATTCTAAACATTATTGCACACTATTCTAGAAAGTAGTAAGTATATATAATTTGTAATTGTAATTAACATAAGTGTAAACAATCTTATCGCTAAAAAGAAATCTCGTCCGGATTCTAGGTAAGCAGGTGAATTATTTGAAATTAAATTTGATTTGATTCACAACGATATCAATACTGATTCGCACGCAACATTCCAATGCAACATGATAGGTGTAAGGTAATAAAAGTGTTCTGCACCGACATATTAGCTAGCAATAAAAACTGTAACAGTAAAGCGCAACACTGGGCAATTAGCGCGCTTGCCCGCCACTCATTAGAGACTAGTGGGCAGTGAACAGTTGGGCACCGATGGCCGACAGTAAAAAAATAATCGGTCACACACTCGCATCCTAGAATACGTTGGGTTGCGTTTTACGGCAAAATATTTGCTGCATTGTGGAGACCATGGATTTTAAATACATTTCTTGAAAGTAAGTGCATGACGAACGTCGATTCATCGCTTCAAGAATTTGGTGTCGGTACTTTTAGAAGAAATGGTATAAAACTCTCAAAGTTAAAATTCTTTTGTACTTCCAGTTTTTGTTGAATTTAAGTTATAATTCAACATTATTGAGCGGGCTTATGTTCCCTTTTAAAGCTTTTTAGTTTATAACACGTCGGTCACACCACTAGGATTGCAGAAGTAGGTAGATACCTACTTAGGTTTATTACCTTTCTGAGATATGTTTTACTGTTTAATGTTAATGACATGGACTAATTGCCGGTACAACCATAAAAAAATACTTATTGTCATACCTTTTTGCTCCAATCGAGAATCGAACTCGAGACTGTTTCTTGGCAATCAGAGCCACAACTATGCAATCCACTAAC
The DNA here is from genome assembly GCA_018248915.1 of Hesperia meskei straton. Taxonomy (NCBI): domain Eukaryota; kingdom Metazoa; phylum Arthropoda; class Insecta; order Lepidoptera; family Hesperiidae; genus Hesperia; species Hesperia meskei. Next base: position 5,139 of record DWJQ01000805.1, read on the forward strand.
ACTGCGACCCCAATAAGCTGTTGAAAGTTACGTAAACATTCGGTATGGACCGTTACTTCGTAGACATGAATAATTTCACTAATGATAATACATGATTCTGCGATTACATCTTGCTATCAAAGCGTACTCACCATAATCTACGGATTCTCAATCAAAACGCATTATTTATGACATTAATTTTTCGGTACAATAGAGCCGACGATATTCCTGGAAGGAGATCAGTATCAGATCGTTCAATAGAAAATGCATTAGGAGTTCGTAGGCGAAGGTGCGTGGGCGAAACATTCCCCGAATAACTTTCTAACAAGAGAATGACAGCGTTTGATGGGCCGTCTCCCCGTCCCGCTGCCGCGATACGACCGAGCCTATCATCGTCAAAAACGGCTGCATCACGCAAATTACGAACGCGATACACATCGCGATAGGACCCACACGAAAATCTACTAACGCGGAAAAAACTCGCCGAACAATATTACCGAGCCGTAAGTCTGAACAGAGAAAGATGAGGCTCATCTCTGCGGCTCGGGTGGGCTTGGTAACTCGGCTACATTTTGCAATGGAATGTGAACCCTTCCTCGTTTGTTTTTGGGCAGATATTGATTTGTGTGGGATAGGAATTACGATGTTTAGTGGCATGCGAGTGCATGTGATGCGGCAGATAGTGGCTGGGCGCGGCGCTCGCTAATGGGTGTGATAAGATCGCGCGACCACGCCTCGACCGCGCCGTGGACGGTCGTGGTCGTTCTGTGCGGCGATTGTCGCTGTTCAGTCGCATAGTCGCATGCTGAATCCATAGCAAATGACACATAGTAAGATATCAGCTCCATAAAGGCTACATTATACTATAATCAAATCGTAACTAACGTATTTTAATAGGTACCTACTTATTTACTCATCGGACATCTATGCGTTTTGCCCAAAGCCTCGTAGGTATAGGTAAAATTCAGGGAAGGTAAGATAAGTTTTTCCTTTTATCTGAGAGTTAATAATTAGCAAGACATCTTTGGAACATTGTCATTGAACAGATTATATACCTACATTGTATTTTGCCTTAGGTAATTCAAATAGGTACCTAAGTACTACGGTTACATAGTTTACATACCAACTAATTAAAGATTTCCGCAGAGAGTCCCAGGTGACTACTTATTTGGCATTTTCCTAAGAAAAAGGAACAACCTTTGTTATTCAAATTTCTAAATACCGACTACCTGTTATTACTTCCACTTCAATTCACAGTTTCATGCAATAAACCAACGTTGGTAATAAAACGAACACATCAAGCCTAAGACAAAGTGAGCAGACACGTTTAAAAAACGCAGTCCAAGCGTGATAACTGCCGGCGCATAAACGCATAGGCGCGCTTTATAACAGATCGTATCAACACTTTCTCATAACGTGAGCGGAAACTTTTTGTGCAATTAAAAATAAGCATATTTAATTTACGACTTTACTGCACTCGCGTCTTGGCGCGGAAACGGCCTTTTGTTACAATAAATGACAAGCTATTTACAGACTGTCCGATACATATGAAACGGTCCGAAATTCTGAGTCTGCATTTTTGAATGGTTGGACTAACCTCTAATTACTGCTTTAAATGTTTAATCAGCGTGAATAAACGATAAAGAGTTTTTAATGTCACCACATTATCGTTGATAATAATAATTATATGAGGTTTGGAAGTTGTTGGACTGTCGAGCTGAGATGCTATGGCTTATCTGCACACTCGCACGGATATTTATGCTTACTTGCTTACTTAAAGTTCCACAATTAAACACGGGTCTTCTCTCATAATGTGAAGTCGATGAAGCGCGCTTCATTCTGATTGAAAATTCACAGACCTTTGAAAACATTACAGAGAACTCTTAGATATGCGGAACAGCAAATGATTCGTTCAAAATTGCAGCTACGTGCAGGATTTGAAACATGGCCCCACTGTTTGGGATCCTAACATGCAAACCACAGCTCTGCTATCTATCACTCTTTGATTATATAATGTCTATCACTGTAAGTTATAGGTATGTATGTAAGTGGACTACTGCGTTACACAATCTATGAATCCGCGTTGAATCCCGTCTCTCGGCACGACTCTGTACCCGTGTGATTACTTGAATCGTTAGCAAGTAATTATTGAACGCGTTTTTGTTTGCCCTTGGCTCACCGACTCACCGGCTCTCCGCGTCAAATGTTTAATCATCGTATTTGCATGACGGCTGCGTTATAAACGTTTGTTATTTTATGCTACTCCATTGCAATGTTGCAAAAACTTATAGTTTATACCTATAGTGAATATACTAATTTTAACGTAGACGCTCTTCATTTCTGAGGATAATTTCTGTTGCTGAAAGAACGATCACAGACCACCTTATGCCCTATGACTTATGTATGTATGTTACCTATTATGCGTCTGTTACTGTTACCTAACTACTGTTTCACTAGACGGTTATGACCTTATGACCATTTCTTTCCTTTCAAGCCTTTCCCAAGTTCTCGTTTATTAAACTGAAGAACTTAACGCCCAATTTAAGAAAAAATGCATAAAAATGTTTTGAAAGTTACCGAATACCCGTTTGTTAGTCAGGAAAATACTATGAAACAAAGTTAAGCATCTTGTTGCTATGTCAAGCAAAATCAACCTGATTAATTACCTACATAGGCATCTACCCAGAAACAAAATGCTCTAAATAAGCTAAAATGTTAGGAATTTACATTATTTGTACATTAAAAATAGGTACAAATCTAAGCCTACATCTCTCGCTCGAAGGGCATAGTAATTCACCAATAACAATTGGGCTACAGAAGATTGTCGATAGACAATATATACGAAACAAATACTATTAAATCGATTCCTCAATGGATGTTTCCATCAATGAATTATCATCAACACTTTAAAAACATGAACAATTATCTTCTTAACAAGCTACAACATAATAATACCTAATTACGTTCATCACGATTTCACCGGAGCGAGCTAACATTGTTGTGAATATTCGACACGATTTACGAACCGTGAAGTGAAATGAAAACGGGCTAATTGTAAAAATGAATGAGGTTGAAGGTAAGGAGTTAACATTGTAGTTTTATTGGTAGTGCGGCGATCGGCCGTTGTGGCCAGTGAACCGAATAGGCTTGTGGGTCCATACGAGTTGGGGTAAAGACATTTACAAACGACGAAACGATACACGATGCGACAACGAGGTAAAGAACCCTAAAAAGAGCAAACTACGTACCTATGTAATAATTGATTTGACCTCATTACAACCCAGTCTATATAAGGTTTTATACTTAATACCATCACAGACACTGCACAATTTATATAAATGTAAACGATAACTTAAAATAACGATATTTTTACACCCTAGAGTCTATTGAACTTAGATCTAGACTCTAATTTTACACTTATTTAAAGCGGTTTAGTAATAAGTAAGTAATATGAAACAAGCTATAGAATTCTGTTATACGAATTAGGATTACATCGACAACAAAAGCTTTCCCTTTTAGTGCCTTTTTTACATTTATGTCACGTAAATTTTGTAATTGGAGATTTGTGCACCTACCTTACGTATCCCTGTTATATTGGCACACGTATTACTATTTAATCGTTAGTGGGTTAGTAAGCCTAAGTAAGTAATTGAGCGGCTTCAGCTTCCATGAACCCAGAATCGATGTTCAGACCGAGTTGAATCGATCATAAATTTCTTAATTTCTTATGGATCAATGGCAGCATCAGTTGCACCAGTGATCCAAGGGTATAAACGATGCATTGCAGGCTAAGAAAAAAGAAGGGACAACAAAGAAAATACTGGCTAAATTGTTTAGCGGCTGACATAAACAATGGGAAGGTAGCCAGCGCGGTTTCAACCCTCAATACTTCGAGGTTTCTGGGCCGCCAGAATACACCGTGGAAATTAAACTAACAGGTTACTTAAGAGATACAGCTAATTATTATATAACGACTTTAACATAAAATTCGAAGTAAAAATACATTAAACAAATCGTTAGCTTTTCAACATGATAGTCATTCAACTTTGTGTATTCGTGTGGTCTTTAAAATTAGTGAAGTGCACATCGCGTCACATCGTATAATTTAAAAGTATTCCATCGTATTGATATGATGTTAATGATATGGTAAAAGACGCGAGCGAGGGGAAACGTCTATTTAGCAATAAAGTAATGAATAATGTGATGGTTTAATTGGAGTTTCCGGCGTACGTCAATATAATGCCTTTTCATTACCGCCCTTTGAAGTGGCGCGACAAGGAATAATAACAAGCCACCTTGACGCCATGAGACCAGGACGCCTTAGATTAGCGTCTATGTTAATAATTGCGAAGTGGACGTCAAGACGGCAATTATAAAAGACGTCCACCAATTTTTAAGATGTTCCTTGAGTTTTTTAGACCTTAATAGATGATAAACGATCAGACAGAACTGAAGGAACTGGTTAGTACCACCGAATAGGGCTTCCTACATCGATAAAATTTTACAGATTATTTATCAAACAACTTTATCTACAAAGATAAATTTTTCATAGATTTGCTTTTTTAAAACTTTGAAACAGGTTCTTCTTTTTTTCTAAATAACCAGAGTTCAAAATACCAATTTTAACTGACCCTCAATAAATCTGCAGAATTTCAAAATATCCTTCAATGACTCTATAAATACCAGAAAATCCGTTCTTCGTTGTTGTCCTCGATTCGTAAACCTGCCTACCATATAGGAATACAAATAAAGTTAATCAATGGACTCATCCAGAAAAAAATGTTCGGGCTCGGTACAGTTGCATAAAGATTCCGAATAGGGCGAACTAATATTTCGATAGACTCGCTAAGTCTACAGATCTATGGCTTCGTGGATTAGGCAGATTCTTTGATTCAACGGACTAGCTATTCAACAGAAATACACGTCAAATACAACCTACCTACCTACTAAAATGATGAGATAGTACCTAGTACCTACAACAGCTCATGCTCATCACTCAATGTAAGTTGTAGAGTCCGAAGTTGATATCGACTTTATTGGACATTAATTCTACAACCGAGCAAGTCTAGAAAGTTAAAATAATAGTATTTAGAAAGTAAAGGATGTTCAGATACGAATATCTACGAAAGTCCGGACGCAGTATCTCAAAGGGATCCGGGGAGAGATCGCAATGCATTGTGCCGGCGATCCCAGATACGGATTCTGCCCTGATTGCGCTCTTGTCTCCGCGGGGCTACAGATAACACTCATTAGTTTAACGTTTTCAATAATAGCCCCTATTTTAATACGTATAAGGTGTTTGGGTGTGAACGTTAGCTCTTGTTTAAGGTTTAAGCTGATAAATCAGATGCACCTGCTCAGCGCTGCATCTCTTGATCTCAACACGCCTGATACAACTTGGCAATATTCACCATACAGATATTTGGGTTCGCTCTACGTATTTATTATGTAGCTTCTAGTAAGACAGCCTCGATTCGCATCTTGGATAAATAAATTAAAAAAATAAACGACTTCAAAATCCATAAGTTTAGAATAGAAACCCAAAACCTAGTCGTCAGATGTTGTTCATATTTTTGTGGGATTAAAAGACAAGCAACCGGTTTTGAATAAAAAAAATGATAAAAATCGGTCGAAAGTTATCATGTAACGAGCATTAATTAAATACACATTAAGACTGATTAAGAATAACTCAAAAACTATCCGTCAGATATCGCTCAGTTTTAAATGAGACCAGAAGACAAGCACTAGGTACAGCTACGAATATAAAAATAAGCAACAAAATCGGTTTACTTAGTACAAAATTATGAGGTGTCGCAGTAAAAATGCAGTTCAATTGAAAACCCCCTCATACAAAAATATTTCGATTAATCGGTTAAAATTTACAGTATCATTTAATTAATCAATAAAAAGAAATTTATTTCATTTTAAAACTCATCTGACACTTTCGTTGAAATGTTTCGCCCTAATATGGACAATAAAAAACTCATTGTTCCAGCATCTGCCACAATGATTTTTGAAATAGGTACCAAAACACTGTTTAATAGTTTTTTCCCCAAGACACTTAACAAGTTTTCGTGGGCATCATTAGTGTAATCTGTATGACATCGCGTCCGACGGCGTTGTTGATCTTATCACGGCGTGACTTCGCACCTTCGCCGAAACTATCACCGCTTGATATCTGACCACCATTATTCAGCCCTGAGACCGACCAGGGACGCCATCAATCAAAACTGCACTAAGCTCCTAACGCGAAGCCGCCGAAGACATAAAAGGCACCCAGATTTTTATAAGGATAACATTGTAGCGACAATGTACCAAGCGTTCTCATGTAAGGACAAACTTGAAAATCGTGTTTTTATGGGGGTAGACTTAAAATGCAGTGATAACCAAAAGGTTCAACTCCGGAATAGATGGGTTCTAGTAGAGATAAACACCATGGGAAAACCTGTACACCTGAGAGTTCTTCTTGTTGTCTTTAAATGTGCAGTGTAGTCAGCTAATCCGCAATCGCATTCTGAAACGATGGCTGACCTCAAATATGAAATAAGTGTCGTTACTTTCAATGAATTGATGATAATTTTAATAGCCAACACACAAGCACACTGTCTTCTGATGGTAAGTTATCGTGGAGTACAGTAACATCATAAACATGTAGGTACGTAGCTATACAAATGAATAATTACTTTTGTCAGCACCAGCTGTTTTTATTATTTCAATGTTAATGAAGCAAGTTTAACATTAACACAAATTATTTTAATTTAACGGTTGACAGAGCGGCAAAAAGTCCAGACTTGCACACTGCACACCACGGACTGCAGAATGTTTATTACAACTTAATTATTTCGCTCTGTGTTTGCACTATGCTCGTCATCACGCTACGGAGCGCTTTTTCATCGCGAATTTCCAATTACCTCTCAATGACATACGAATAATTACAAAAAGTAATTAGTTTCTTTGTACGAAGTCCGTTAAACGAGCCCGATGTTAATTGCGAGACACACCTCCATTCACAAGTTGTTTATTGAAAGCGCAAGTTGCATAGTAAATGATGAGTTAAAATGAATAATTAATTAATGAGGCTATATTCTGTTACAAATAATGATTTTTAATCATTTGCATGTGTGCCATGGTGCCTGCATTTCCTAGATCATTAATCATTATCATATATTTATCTAAAAATAGTATATCCTGAAGTTCATAAATATAATAAGTTTTGTGGAAAAATGATTATAAAGTATTTTTCTATGCGTAATTGATTCAACCTATGGACCTATTTGATAATAAATATTTTATATACTAGCTTTTGCCCATGGCTTCGCTCGCGTATAATTCGTTCATATCGCGAAAAGGGAAAGTGGGAAAGGCGGTACGTCATCAACTATCTTCCTGGGAAAATTCAGCGAAATCGGTCAGGCGGTTTAGATTTTTCATGCAAACTTTCATCCCTATTTCAAGCCTTTAAAGGTTGATTTTGAAAAAAAAGTATCCTATATGTGACTCTGGGTCTTCAACATGAAGCAAATATAGAGAGGAGAC
>DWJQ01000806.1:0-12646 GCA_018248915.1 Hesperia meskei straton
ATGTGCGCAATCCTTCATCCTCACATCGATACGTGGTTCAAAGTTCAAATACACTCGTGGACAGTACGGCGGGCCTCATGTAACCTTGAACATCTTTAAGCAGGGCTACTCAAAGTTTAAAACCAAGATCGACGATACGATGGTTTGGTCATCACATCACCTCATTAAGTTTAAATTATAAAGTCATGACGTTTTTTTATGTATGAATAATAAGTATATATAGTAATTTTATATGTAAATACTATAACCCTCAACAACACTGACCTGGTAAACTTGGCTTGGCGCGCGGGTTGCCACGCATGGCGCTGGGCGTGCGGCGGCCACGAGCGGCGCGGCGCGCACCACCACGGGGCCCAGCCGCGGCCCCGCGCCGCGCCCAGCGGCCGCTCGTCCCACATGACCCAGCCGCCTGGACACACCCACACGGTCAATAACGCTGCTATAGTTTGCTTGACACGCGTTGCGATAGTGGCGCTAGTGCGAGCCAGCGACGTCGCAAGAGGACGCTAGTGCGAGCGAGCAACATCGCAAGTGTCGCTAGTGCGAGCGTGCGTCGTCGCAATAGGACGCTAGTGCGAGGGCGCGACGTCGCAATAGGACGCTAGTGCGAGCGAGCGACGTCACAATAGGACGCTATACGAGCGAGCAACGTCGCGACGTCGCAATAGTGACGTTAGTACGAGCGCACTACGCGCCGAAGTCGCAATAGTAACGGTAGTACGAGCGAGCGACGTCGCACCAGTCGCACTAGTGCCGCAAGCTTATTTTGCTTTTCAACGTTACCGATCGTGCATAAACCACAATGATTCTTATATTGTAAAAAATGGAGAAAAGAAGTCAACAATTTATACAAGTTTTAAGGATGCACCTTGAAACGCAAAATTTGCAAAATTCCAATACATTGTGTGGGCATAATGGACGGTAACGTTACCGTGTTTCACATAGGATTACATGGTTTATAGAGGATCGGTAATCTTATTGCGGCAATGCACTGTTGATAATCTGTAGGAATCAACTGGAGGCAGTCGCACATTCCTTTAATTTAGTACATTTTGTTACAATTACGTATTATTTTAGGAATCAAAGGTTGAAAGCAGAAATATATTTCGTACCTATTCTTAAGCGTTGCAAAATTTGTAGACTTAAAAACGTGACTAGAACGGAACAACAAAGTAATAATGATTTTAATAGAAAATAAATTACTTTTCTATTGTTATCATGAAACAAATGCCAGAAGTGATGTATTTCTGGACGAGTCTATCTGCAACTAACTTTTTCTACCGTACTACGTGGTCTGTTTTTTGCTCAGCGGTGCATTGGAGGAACGGCTAGTCATGCGACGTACAGGAAAAAACATGAGGTGCTGATAAATCTATGTCGAATTGATAGCAACAACGATGCAGTGTAGCACTTCAGTACATTTTTGGTTGAGAGATTGACAGAGAACGCACAGCGAAAACTACTTAACATTAGAAGTTGAAATTGGGCATGTCTGCTTATTAGATAAAGTAGGGGAGCACTAAGAGAGGATTTTTGAACATTCTAAGGGGATAAGAATGAGATAAACTGAATCATAAATTCTACGCGGGCGAAGCCGTGGGAGAAAAGCTAGTGCTTTAAAACAGACTCGTCTGTAACCGTTAAGATACCGCTACTTGTTAGGTACTTCCCGCGCGATTATTGGGACTGGAGCCAAAATTACCTAAGAGAGCTGTTATGTAAGATACACGACTGAAGCCTGGAAATAGGCAATTTTATGTGAAGAAGTAACTGTTTCCATTCCGCTTCCTACACTATACACCTTTGTACTACTTTCTCAGAACTTCTAGACAGAATAAGCGTACCTAACTACTCAGGCATGTGTATTCTTTCAACTACGTACATTATAAAAATACGAATAAAATAGGTAAATGAATTTGTTGAGACGCAATTGTTTTTATATACCAAATTTCTATTTTCAAATGATCGAATAGATATAGCCAATCAACTTTTTTCATTATCACCAACTAGGGTGCAAGTTCCCGACTGTCGTAGTCGTCATTGGCGCGATGCGTCCAGTTGACCCACTTCGTGACGTCACGGTACGCCAGCGGTCCCGCCCACTACCTCTGCCCCGCACTCGCCACGCCCCTCGCCCCACGCTGCCCCAATTGCCCCGGACTTGCAGCAAATATTATCCTTTTCATCGCGCACTACTCTAGTTTGACTTTGAAGTTTCAATGTTACTATTGTCTGAATAAGTTCCCCGTGAAGTATACGGCAATTGCTCAGTAATATGAATCGAGCGAGATAGTTATAAACTAAATTTTCACGCAGGTGCTCGTGTCTTCACACTTTTTTCACTTTTTTTTCACGGTAAACTATTTCTAATCTTAACTTACATTTCGAGTAGGTATAGTAATGTAGCCGACGCATAGGCCATTTAAATTCTCTTTATTCATGGGGTCGTTAAAATTGACAGATACGAGGCAGAGTTTAGTGAGGAAAGCACAATTTGGATAATTAATAAAAACAATTATAAATTTCAGCAGCATTTTGCGTGGATACTTTTTGACTATGTGATGTAATGTACGACAGTGGTCAGCTGTTGTCATCATGTATTCCCGCAAGACGCGAATAAGTACAGAAAGTATTGCAACAGCCAATCAGGTTACATAGGTACGATTCATGCTGCAATTATTGTCGCGAGAAACTTGATTGCAAAATATTCGATTCGAGTTTCTACGAGAATTGCAAAATACAAGTTTCACAAACTCACGAACATCCGAGTTAATTATAATGAGAATCGCAACCCAACACACCATTAGTGGACAATTTATGGCATGTGGACACGGTTCATCACTATACAATCATGCTACACAGTATACAATTACAACAAATTATCATAACAGTACATAGAGATAGTTGACACGCTAGTGTCTGTAACATTACAAATTATGTAAACAAAGAAACATCAGGTACCTACTTCTAAACTAAACGAGTATATAATAAAATCGATTAACTACGAATCAAGGCAATTTTGTATTCATAATATCGATAATCAAGTCTACGATAAGTATAGTAAGCTAATTACGTACCGTGTGCTCAATGTGAGTATTCTTATTCAATACTATCCTATACTTATAGTCGAATAACATGCATTTATATAAATAAATAATAAGCACATTGACGGAATAAAAATTACTAACAAGGATTATTCGACTATAAATATGGGTTATAGATGCTATAGTATCTCAATTTAGACAGTGTTTATGACATACTTTGTACACGACCAGCACCCCTAGCGGTAGACAGAAGAAACAATTTGCGTATTGGCGACTAGTTTTATACATAGAACGTCAAACTCGAGAAATCTCACGCCGAGCACACCGCTCGCTAACATCCAACAACAGCGACTATCAACAGGTACATACACGTACACAATGCGTTAAATATATCGGTTCGGTACCTGAATGCCTCCGGTTACATCGTAGTAAAGCGAGCTGGGCCCGAGAGCGAGCTCGTCGTCCTGAGTGAGGCATTTACCAAGCGGGTCAGTAAGTCTTCTTAACATATTCTCTACGTCGTTACAACAGCGAGAAATACAAACAAGATTACTTTCCGAAGCACGCGACACAGCATCTCATGTGACGTAAGCGCGGGGACGTGCGCATGAGAAAGAAGTGGGAGGGATGAAGCTCCAAGCGTGTTACAGGTTAGTGACGAGCTAAGCGGGGCGCTACATGGATGATGATTGATGGGGATGATGAGTGACTAGCGATGAGGCTAAGCGAGGCAAACGTGTAATGGCAACTGGAGACAAGAGGGGGTGTGGGGGGTGAGGGGCACGTTAGTCGGAGTGGCGTCAGCGGTGCAGACCTGATGGTGCGGCTGGCCGCCACCCCGGCCACGGCCCTGCCGGCGTCGCCCGGCGCCGCGCCCTATAGCGTATCGTCGTCCACGCCCGCACGACAACTGAGCCCGCGTGGGCAGAAACGTTCCTTTTATACTCGCTCGTGAGCTACGCTTTTCAAATATGAAATTCGCTGATGCATTTATGTTCAATTATTGGTTTCGATTCCATTGAATTATAGCTTAAAGTGTACGAACCAAATTTCAAAAACTTGAACAATTCCAAATTTCAAAAATCTCACCCATTAAACTTTATAATCTGGTTCAATCATAGGAGATACGAGAGGATCATTAAGTTAAGGTCGGGAACGTTTCTGCGCAAGGGGCGGTCGGACGATACGCTATGCGCGCGGCCGCTGACGCCGCCGCCGCCGCTATCGATCACCACCGTCAGGCCTACACACTACCGTATTTACCGAGTCACTGACTCCATTCTAGGATGGGAATCAACCAAAAAAACAAAAAAAGATGTAAAAATATAGATAGATGAAAAAATAAAATTTGGCAACTCAAAAAACCGAAAGTAATGATGAGTACAGCGTCTAGTGACTAGTAAAATAATATGATAACATTAGTTAGTGTGTGTGGGACCCACCGGTTGCGCTCTGTTCGGGGGCTGGCGGACGGCGGACGGTTGCGGTGGCCCCGCGTAATCAAAATAGAACTCATCGTACCGATAAAATGGCTCATTGTAGCCACCTCGGTAATCCCCGTACCCGTAATAGTCGTAATCATAATCTATAAACACACAACACAGGCCTTTTAGAGGCTAAGCTAAACTAACGCTAACTTACAAGCTACCGAAGGCGGCGGGCGAGTCGTCCGCCCGTATGGGCTCCCGTGGCCCTCGCTCACACCTCGACGAAACTTAAGCGTAGTCATATCGACACACGAACACGCATGCATCCTCCACTCCTAGCCTGCCACCGACTGCTTTACACGATCCGGAGCCAAACGGACAACAATTTGCCTAAGTGAAGGTTATAGTAGCTCTGACATTCCACCACCGAGACCTACACAAGCGTGGACACGGGCGATGAGATCGAACAGCCGGTACCTGCTGCGGCTCAATGAACATGAGTTTTAGTTTCCAACGTAGGTGCATGCAGGTTCTTGTTAAGTTATCGTTACTGTTACATGGAGGTATCCGTTGAATCTCTTTACGTCGCTCCTTTCGCTTCCACTTAGATAATCTTTAGTCCGAAACCATGCAGGGTCCTAGTCCTAGCTCTTATTAATATCTAGCCTAGAATATAGCGTTAATGACACATGTATTGGTGGTTGCGACGATGCCCTTGTTATCGATATCGATATTTACAGTGATACAGTAAAAATTAACAGGAACATCAAGGATGTCGTCACAGCTCGTTGTTAGTAGGGGATCAGTAGCAAAGTTTGCGTGTGCGCGCGGTCCACACCGTGTACACTTTATATTATCACAAATATATGGTCCAATATGTATGCTGTGTCCATTGCCTATGCTGTGTCCAGTGTCTATGCTATGTCCAGTGTCTGTGTTATTTCCAGTGTTTGTGTTGTGTCCAGTGTCTATACTGTGTACTGTGTGTCCGTGCTGTTTCAAGCATTTGCGCTGTGATTCGTGTGTGTTATGTGCAATGTTAGTGATGTCGTGAATTAACACAGTTAAACAGCGAGTGAAGTAACTAATTTCGCATTTTATGGAACCAGCCACTTTATTCAGCGGTAATATTTATAACCACAATATTTGTCAAGACGTATTTCCACAAAGAATTGGTAACTAGCCTATCTTATTTTCTTAAATTACTTTATTATACATTTGTCTTGTCTATGTGTACAGTAGACATTTGCGAACTAGTTGGTGAAGTAAAACGATATCAGTATGTACCTATGTATTTATCAGCAGTACGTGTGAGTGTGTCCGCTTGTGTTGCGTTGGAATGCGTGTTGTGCAGACGTGAGCGTCCGTAATGTTCTGGGCCCCCATTTCGCTAAAAATGCTTTAGTATCATCACGTTTGAATCGTTCAACACATTTTGTATACTGAATGTGTCACTATTCAAACGAGACGCATTTATAACTTAGTAATATCGATGCCCAAATATATTGACTTGTGACAGTGTGCGTGCAGCGTATACACGACGTGCTCTCAGTCAACGTGTGCGTGTAAGATACGTGTTTGTGTGGCAAAGTGTTCTTGTGCGTAAACGTATAGGTACGTATTTGTGTGGCAACGTGTACGTGTGTGTGTGCGTGAACGTATACGTGCTCGTGTGGCAACGTGTGCATGTGCGTATACGTATAAGTACAAGTTGTGTGGCAAGGTGTGCGTGTGCGTGTACGTACACGTATCTGTGCGTGTACGCACCCGTATCTGTGTGGCAACGTGTGCGTGTACGTATACGCGTTCGTGTGCGTATGTAGTGAGTGGTATACGTGTGCGTGTACAGTCACTGACCATAATCCCCCCGGGCCTGCGGCGGGCGCGGCGGCGGCTGCGGCGTGCGGCCGCGCAGCGCGCCGTGCACCGGCGAGCAGCTGCACCAATCAAATCTGACATTACAGACACGGCGTCATTGTACAATGTACACCCTAGCTACACTAACATAGCATTCAGTATTGGTAATCAACAGTAATAGAAAATCTGTCTAAATCAGAGATTGTCTGTAATAAAATCAACCCTAGTAGCAAAACGGTCGACGTCAAAGATGTCTCAATCTGCGAGGGACGGCGAACGCTTACCACGAGTTTGGCGGGCGTGATCGAAACACAAAGATCCCACGCTGGTTTTATGTAGAATGTTGTGCGAGATAAAATTGTTGAGTATCAAATCGCTGCTCAATTATAAGACTAATTGAGCGTTGGAAGTATCGAGATCAAAAGCAAAGTAAAAATCGATTATGAAATTCTAAACTTAAATATTCAAGCTCAAAGCGAACATTGAATAATATAGCGTAAAACGTGCTGTATCCTATCCTAAAATGAAAGTGTAAATCGATTAATCGAATATGTAATCGATTACTCGATCAAATTAATCGATTGTGGGAAAGGTATTCGATTAATCGAATACAAAACATAAGACTCACCCGCCGCGGCCGTATATCATCTGCGTCATGCGGCGCTCGCGCGCCCTCAGTATTTCCTCTTTCTTCTTCTTGTCGGAGGGCGGCTTGGCGAGCGACACTTCGAGCCGCGCGCCGCCTACCTCTTTGCCATCCAATTCTTGCATCGCCTGAATTAGAATAAACACATTGGAATAAATTCCTTACGAATAACATACGGTAAAACCACAGTCGAGCTACTAGCGTGTGAGAAACTATTTGACCAACTGAGTAAATATTTTACCACGTGACCAATCACGTACAGCACCTGAACAAGTTCGTGTCAAGGAGCGTGCGAACCTTGAGTAGGCTCAAGACTTCTTATGGTACAAGCTATTTGAGGAATCACTCTTTTAGTGCAGACAAATATACATATACCAGCACTATGTAACGATGCAGCTATGAAACCAGCTCTTTCCTATCTGTGGGCCCTTAGGCTTAGTACCTAACTGGAAAATTACCATCCTCCTATGATTATCAACAAACATTTTTTTAAAGCTTTTATAGCAATTTCGAAAAGTTATTTATAAGCTGTGTTAACTAGCATTTGGTCAGTACTATTTTAGACATTACTGATGTCCTTGATTGGTAGTTTTCCTATCTGATCGAACATGGGACGTTTACAAATAGGCGTGAAATGTCAAGCTTTAGAGATAAAAAGGAGAGTACCTTAACAGCACAATCCCGGTCTTCAAAATGGACGAACGCATAATCCTTAATCTTCTTGACTCGCTCCACGGTGCCGAAACGTTCAAATTCTTCCTTTAGCGATTCCTCGGTTATCTCTTGGGTCAGGTTTCTAACGTATAACACTTTCACCTGCAAAACATTAAACATTAAAAAATCTGATCTAAACACTAATATGTCATTCAGGTTGGACGTAAAATATGTGTCTCAGAATATTTTACACTAGAAGAAAAATATCTTCTCAATATTAGCGTATTAGTATTTTGAAAAATGAGCATTTTGCAAAACACCCGTTTCGCGGTATGCTCGTTTTGCGTCAGATGTAGGTAGAAACATTTTAAAAAAGGCAAATTTTACTTCACACTCGATCTGACAGTTACAAGAATAACTTACTTTACTCATAGTTTGCTCGTCGGGTTCTTCTTGAGGATCTGCCCAGTCAACTATTATATCACAGCCCCATACCTGCAAGCAGACACAGTTAGTACCAGTGAGGGCGGAGGCACCGTATCACCAGGGGGCGCGGGTCACTCACCTTTATCCTGCCGGTGCCCAGCCGGCGCTTAGCTAGCGACGCCGCCTTGTGAGACTCGTATTCCAAAAAACAAAATCCTCTATTTTTCTTCTTGTCATCTGGCGAACTATATATTATTACTTCTACGAGTCCGGCTGCAATCATACAAGCACAATAGAGTTGCGGGTGGCGGCAACCGGCGAACGTAATTTACGGTAAAAAGCTTCCCTCCAACCCATCGCTTAAAATTCATTCCTCAACGCTACAAATATGAAGCAAATCAAACGATATTCCAGGAGAACATATAGATATTACGGCACCGGAGAGTTCTAATTCTCCGGTCACAACCAGTGAGCATTCTCGAGGCGGAGGCCAATCGAAGGTTAACACATAGTCTGAGTCTGAGTCTAGTCTAGTCTACGGCGGCGCGGGCAGCGACGCGGCCCGCGCCGCTACAGAACCGAATAGCACATATTATGAATTCGACAAGGACTTACGTGCGTGCTTAGTAAACTCCTCAAACAAATCGTCCCGATCTCGATTCTTAGGGATATTCCCCACGAATAAACGGTGATTGTTAAAGGAAACCGTAACGCCAATCTTTTTCCCCTTTCGAATTTCATAATCATTCAGCTGCAAGAACAATTGGAGGGAGGATAGACGCGGCCGGTCGCCGGCGACGAGCCAGGAGCCAGCGCGCGGCGCGGGGGCGGGAGGGATGGGACAAGCGGGAGCAAGCGGGGCACCCTCAGCGGTCCACACCAAGCCCACCGCACTCAACCCAACAACTCTAAACTCCTTAATTCATTCGATTGACACTTTACCTGTTAATTTACCAAACTCTTCCAGTATCTCCTCTTTGCCTTTAGACTTGGGAATGTTGCCGACGAAAAGTCGCAGATTCGGTACGCTAATCTTAATTCTCAGAGTCTTCCCTGGTTTTATTTCGTGATTATCGAGCTGTGGGAAAAATAACAAGGGAAAAATTTTGAAAAGGTGTAATTTTGGAATCGGTCCTCGTCAGTCGGGCGCGATGTCGTCCGGGGCCGATGTCAGCGTGATGTCGGTTAGAGCCAATCGAGATGAGTTAACTGACTTTGGATGATAAGCCGAAAGTGTTTACGGAGCAAAGAGGAGAGCCTGAGATATATTCGATTCTCAGTTGGAGAATATTTTTTGAAGCCAATTAAGAGTTAACCCTGTAAGTGGACCGTTTGATGAAGTGAAAATAAAAAGAAGCGAATACAAGTGTGATGAAAACAAAAAAAAATGAAAGCAACTTAAAATTTAACGAGGTGCAAAAGTAAGAACGGGATGATATCTCAGGACAAGCGAGGCTAGATCAGTTTATAGGTGTTATGTTTGCACATTTACACAATTCAGTGATTATATATAGATATGGGACCCCAGTGCATCGGGACGATGTTCCAATACTTCCAATCCAATTAATAACCATCATAAAAACATTAAAGAAATAAATTTAAAACATAAAAGAAATTATTTCAACAAAGATTTCTAAGTATCCTTCAATGCGTTCAAAATTTACTATGCACCGATGCAAAGGGGAAGAACTTAGTCTGTGGAATATTAATATCATGCTTTTAAATGATAAAGCTTAAATTTAAATATCCCAAGTGTCTGTGAATATATTTCGACAGGCAAATGATTGGGTCTTGCAAAAATACTAGTGGATGATATGCAATAGAGTAATTTTGCAAGTGACGCCACAGTTTGAGGACTTCGGTGGGCTAAAATCATCATGCTCATAATTCATAATACGGGGACGTCAAAGTGGAATTTACACAAATTGTATCAAATAAATCAATATGAATCGTGATGATTCTGCCCGATGGGACACAATATACAAGAGACGAAATGCCCAAACTGTTAGCAGCTAACGTGCTGTGATTCTGTATCTTTCAAGGGAATATACTTATAACAGTCGGCGAGTCACCTGGAAAGTAGACGTCAAATTAGAATTTTGTTTCAGATTTACAATGGCACCAATCACACAACTAGATGTAATGTTCAATTCACAGGAACGGACACAAATTGGCGGAACCAATCGACAGTAGAATGGTAGGGATGTTTTCGACACTGTGCTGGAAATGTTGCGTTCGTAGATGTGCTGACAACATCCATGGTGTGCGCAAAGACTGGTGGCGACCGTCGACGGGTGGACGGGACACAGACGTGCAACTACCAAGCCGAAGTATCGTGAGTTCAGCAGCACGGACGTAGACTATGAAAAGCGGGAATCTTAACTTCTCCAGTGAATCAGCGATTAGGTTGCCAGCGGGGGTCGTCGATACTGAGTCGATACCTCTCTGTTTGCTTGATGTTTAGTGCTATCACGCGAAAATTTTGAAAAACACGATAGTCGGCATCAATCTTTGCCACATTGTTTAGCAACACTATCGAATATCTCATTGAATACTGTTGCTAAAATTGTTTGAGAGAGTGGTAAGATTTAGTGACGTTGTTAATTTTAACATTTACGTATTGATTACGGAGCCTTCGACCGTTAGCGAACCCAGGACTCACGGCAACACGAGACACGATCGCACAAATATTTACCACTCTCCAAACTAACAACAACACCCATTTCTAATCCTATGCGCGAACTTATTTCTAAACATTTAACGCGGTAGTCAACATTTTGGACAACTCTTTACAATGACTAAATACAGACCATGAACGCTCAAACTACATTGCCCTTAGCGGAATGATTCAGCGCGTCGGCATCTCTCGGGGGATAGGTAGTCGTAACGCAAAGCGGTAACCAAATCCATTGCGTCGACCAAAAAATAAAAAAGTATAAAAAAAGGGGGGGTGGAGATAGAGTAAAAAAGGTCACAACATCGACTATGTATTACATATTACATAAGATACATTTAGAAAGAAGTTCGGACAGAGGCAGCACTCGTGAAGAGAGGAAAGGAAGGTGTGGGTTATGATTGTGATGGGTTACCTCTTGGACTGCGCGCTGGGTGGCGTCGCGGGTGGTGAAGGTGACGAAGGCGTATCCCCGGTTGGTGCCGGTCATGGGGTCCATCATGAGGCGCAGGTCCCAGATGGTCCCGCAGCGCTCGAACAGGGGGATGAGCTCGTCCTCGTACATGTCCTTGGGGATCTTGCCGCAAAACACCTCGCAGCCGGCGCCGGGCGTGCCCCCCTCCCAGCCCGGCGGCGGACCCCCATATTTGCGTTGGCCTGCAATCAATGTTCGCGTTCGCTGGTTAAATAATGTACTAAAAGTATCGGTTTGTCAAATCGGTTCGGGTTTTTTTCGGGTGGAATTTCGAATAACTTTTGCAAGAACTTCCTTTTAAGCTAGAGACTTGACATTGAGAACCGAGAAAACTATATTTAAATGTGCAACTGTGCCTTTTGGTGATAAGTCGTCATTGATGGACTGATTCAGCGATGCGCTAAGCTCCCAGCCGGAACATGCAGAGTCGTTTGGCTGCGGACTCGAGAGTAGCTAGTAGTACTGGTAAATTATAAAGTTCAATTTTTTTTATTTCAATTTTAAATTCTACAGTTTGAAAATTGAAATTGGGTTCACGGCGTAGTTAACACGACGCGAAAACAGAGAGGTTAAGTATTTGAGAGCTGAGGTACGTGAAATATTCATTGGGATATTCAAAGTTATTTCCCTCAAAGCATCGTAAAAGCTAAAATCGTTATAGCATAAATGGCTAATAGGTGAATTGCATTTTCATGTCTTCGTAATTATTTCTTTTAGAGAAACAAATATGACAGATAACAGGCATTAATCGCGTGACCACATCAGTCTCACAGTTATTCGGTACAGTAGGCGTTAGCTAGCAATTACCAAGTAATAGTCACATGCAATGCATATCAGATTCATATCAGAAAAAAAAATCAAAGTATTTCATAAAATCTAATTCGTTTACAATACAATGTGAATGGACGAATCTAATAAGAACCATAAACAACCAAACCTGTTTGAATAGGTAGTTTCCAATTGGATAATAGTAGTTCGGTTAAAATTAGTTATATTTAATTTTTATAGTCTAAGTAACTCGTGTCTAAAAAAAACTCTACAAGATAGATATTGGAAAAAATAATCGATGCGAATTTCTATTTTGGGACTCTTGTGAACAAGAGGATGGATGTTTAGGGTAGATTGAGACAAAAAATATTTAGTGCTGCTGTATAAAACTTTCTTTAACAGTTTCTTCTCCACATCAAACCACCCTTCTTCCATAACCGTAGCAAACGCCATCGTACGTAAAAAAAAATTAGCCACAATCACTGACCTGTAGTAACATCTAACGTGTAGCCGGTCCGCGCGAGGATCTGCTTGATCTTGTCCTCGTCGGGCCCCTTGACCGGGACAGCGGCCGCCAGCGCGGGCGCTCCCTGCGCGCCCGCCCGGCTTTTCTGTCTGCAAATACCAGCCACAAACGTTAGGCACTTCTCACATTACGCTATTTATTAGCTACGC
>DWJQ01000807.1:0-12642 GCA_018248915.1 Hesperia meskei straton
ACGCTCGCGGCAAAGCATTGTGTGTGAGCCCATTAGCACACGGGAAATGCTCGCGTCTACGTAGGCTTCTTTTAAATTCGAATGTTTTGCCATTTTCTTCCCGTAAGGCCACCGTAAAATATATGTTGTATTGTTATATACAGGGTGTAAGGGAACTGCTCACGAATATGAAAGCAGGTGATAGTAATGATGATACCTTTGATGATGAGTGAGAAAAAAGTCGATTTGGATGAAAAAAAAAAGTGAAATTTTTTTAACGTTTTTTTCGCCTTTTTCATGTTTTATCATCTTAGTAAAGCTAAACGAAACGATAAAATAGTGTTTTTGCAGTATCTTAGGAGTAGCATTATCTATTGACCGAACTCGAACGGGACTAAGTATCAGTAACAGTGCCTGTGCCAGCCCGCGTACTTGCTACCAAATTAACTGGCTTGTTCTAAGTCGATCACAGTTGTCACGGGCGACAGCAGTAGACTACTGCTACATCATCGTTTGCTACCGTAGTTTCATTAAAAAAATATTTCTTGTAATCTTCCAGAAGACATCAATCAAAACACAATACATCTATTTGTCTATGTGTCATCTAACACACCAACTATCACAATAACAAACACACACTTTATTACTCATTCTGTTTACCGCCATAGCATCACCGATGTGTTTACCCGCGACATTTTTCATATTAACATAAAGAAATAGGTATAAGAATAATATATATTTCAAAAGTAACAACTGATATCAGGCTCGAGGCATGTCTAACAGCGATCAGCTGTGCTAACAAGCGAGTCCAACATTCCTGTGTAGTGATGAAGTTCAGAGACCCATACATCAGTCTATGATAAACCCAACGTTCGGCTTGTGTCCCCTCTTACAATTTGAAGGATGCAGGCAGAAATTCTGAGGCTTCCCTTGTTTCCTTGAATTGGCAGCATTCATTATATTTTACAGAGAAGTCTTCCACTGGTAACTAGCCACATTGGCCATGGATGCGAGCAGTTATCTGAGAATTCACATAAGAAATTCCCATACTGGAGCTGTTATAAATTTCAGAGACATTTGGTGATTCGTTTTTGATCATCTGTAGCTGTCGCTGTTAAAATGAATTATTTTTTTTGTAAGAAGTTAGTTATTACACCTTTTTCATAATGGAGAATTTATATATTACCGGTTTCCTCACGACGGTTACCCCTGTAAGACGTGACAGAGATTTCATAGATTATGAAGAACTGTAAATTATAACATTTAAAAGGAAAGCTCGCACGAAAGATTCAAATAAAATATTTTTCATCTACTCTCACAAATATAAAGTTCTAATTGGCCATATAAATAAACGCAATAGGCGAATTTACGCGTAAAATAAAGATAAAATTTTATGGATTGACGACAGTTTAACGCAAAATTCGAAGCCCGCAACCATCCAATAAATTAAGCCGCTAACAGTCACACATCCATTCACTTCCGACCGCGCCCCACTCTTCATCATTCACGATAAATTAAACGAACTACAAAAATTGCAACTTACTAATTGTTTTGATAAAGACTAATAAGTACTGTACTGTAATTTTTTTATTGTTTATTAAATTCCAATAACACAAGAAATACAAGAGGTAATACAGCTATGCCAACATCAATGCGATTGAAAACTCAACCATACCAGAAACGAAATAAAGCTCATATTTGAATGCTTTTTTGCGAGTTAAATCTGAGTAGAGGTGAGTTGTTGTAATATGGGTAGACCTTTAACAAATTGTCTGTGTTGTCCAACAAAACAAACATTATTTCACTGTTACACATGTAACAGTTTGTTTGTACTTTGTAGGAACATTGTACACTTTCACGTCATAAACACACTGTTACAGCAGAGATACATACTACAAGAGAAGTGCAATGAAAAAAATTTTATTTTACTTCTCTGGGAATTGAAACCACCATCCTGCAAATGGTAGTGTACCATGGCAGTGGCAACCATTGTGTCATATTATGGGTCTTCAATATTTCAACAACAATATTGTATATCAATCATTACAATTACAGTATATGAGTAGGTGTGTCATTATGATAATACATTGTTATGATTTTTGTTACCTCTATGTCTAAACTGTTCATTGTAAAAAACCAGAGCCAAGTAATGAATCTATCATCAGAAACATTGACACAGCAATCTTATCAAAATGTTTTATGCAATCTAAAATCTACATAATGGATTGAAACTTCTTAATTTTTTATACAGAAGATATTGAAAAAAAAACAAACATTATTGCGGGTCTCCATTAACCCAATAGAACAAAAAACAATTACTTAGTATATATATGTTTTATTTCAACAAGTTCATCAACTCCACTATATTCCACATTTTATAATGAATATTATATACCGGCTTTATGTCAACAATACTCTGCTATTTAGCTTGATGATAGGAATTTATGAAATAGATTATCACAAACATGAGTCACATATTAATTTAACCGGGTGACAAATATATTTATTATTATATTAGTAATTGAGTAACAGTTCATTGGTCATTGATGTCATTATGTTTAGAGATAAACTACACATTCAGCTATGTATTGGGCTGATTAACTGTGGGAATTTTAAGATAGTATTATTATAATGTAAATGTAAAATTCCAAAAAAAACCAGTTCTATTGTTATCTTAGGCAAAGTTGGAAATAAATTAAAGAATGACGACCCAAATGGCGCAATGGTTAACACGCCGATCGCTGTTCCGAGGGTCCTGGGTTTGATTCCCAGTGAGGCGGCAATTTGAATGATGAATTTAAATTTCCGTTCTCGGTCTGGGTGTGTGTCCTTGTCTTGTGTGTTGTCCAAGGCACCCACGACACAGGGAATCCTAGTGAGGGGCTTTGAGTGTGAAGCGTTATTATAATTATTACTAATTAAAGAATTAATTTTTATTGCTGCCACTACTTAGTGCCTTACAAAATTAAATGTGTGAGACTTGTGCTAATCAGATATCAATGTGGCCATAATCTATGAGTTGATTATGCAGATGTTGCATGTATCTAGAAGTTGTTGCAATCTTATATGCAACTTAATATTGCATTAAGAATTAGGAAATGTATCAAGGTTATTCAAAGTAAATATTGGCATAAAGCAAAGGTCGCTTTGATTTCAAATGGCAATGTATTGTAGTACATTGTCCATGGTCACTTATCGCATTATGTTATTGTTATTCATTGGGCACCTATTTAAATACTATTATTCAGAGTAAATACAACTTTGTTATAAATGTTTTGAAGTCCAGCATACTAGTAGTAAGTAGCAAATGTAGAAATTAAATGATTATTAGTTTTTGTTTCCATGACACTTCATTAATTTTCATTAAAATATCTGTAACAAACACATTGAATATTTGGCCCGCATCAATGTAATTGAACTACTTATTAAAAGAAGAGGTAATTAACCACATGAATGATTGTATGTATGCTTGGCTATTTTAAGATCATGACTAAGTGGTGGAATAATGCAACATGTTAAATATTTGTTTGAATTGAACTTGAATACAAAAACTTATTATCTCACATTAAACTAAGAGTTGCTTATTTAATTCTTATATAATGTAATCCAATTCTACTTCTCGCAGTTTTTTGAATCTGTATTCTGGTATTGGCTTCCTCAAAAAGTGTGAAATAATATCATAACAAACTCAGGTGCAAAACCAACTAATTGGCAAGCGACTAATGACTGACAAACTCAAACTAGATCTGCAATAATTAAGTCTGCTGAAGATATTGTTAATTACTGCTTATTACTCAAAAAATCATGGCACTTAATCACAAAGTTTATTTCTTTACTAACTCATCAGTAAAAAAATAAACCCAGAACTCCTAGCCAGTCCCATAGTTACTAGCAACTGGACTAATAGATCATTGAGTAAATTGGACATTGCCATCAGCATGGTTCACAATGTTGACTTGTAGTGGTAATACTCATCAGTCACAAGACATTGACCTAAAACATTCTAATTGGACTGCAAGGTTCTAGACATATTTGTAGTATCATCATCATTGCACCTCAAAACTTCAACTGCTGGTAAAGGGTCTCTTTTCACAGGGTACAGGCTAGTCCAAAACACTTGTTAAGTGAAAATTGACAGATTTCTTACAATTTCAAAAACATTACGGAGAACTTTCATTTACACATTTTTTGACAATATTTTCCTTCAAGTAATTAATAATTGAATTCTAATGTGCATATAAATTTTGAGAATCAGAGGAGCTTGCAAGATTTGAACTTGCCACCCTCTCCCCTGCCTGAATCAAAAGTCAATCATTCAAGCCAATTGGCTTTCATTGCTTGTTAAATACTTTCTCGTAATATATAAAATCTTCAAACTACCAAATACTCGGCACTCACAAACAAATATTTGTAAGAGGCCTAGATATATTGGCCACAGCCTACTGTGGAAATGTGGGGCAGAATGCCAGTGAATGCAATAAATAGCAACAATTTACACAAACAACATTAATATGAAACAATAAAATGTGATTGCAGTCTCCAAATGTAATTGTTACATATAGATCTGTTTACTTGTGTAAGTGTTGTAAGGTTTAATGTACTTCTTGTGATGTTGTAATATAAAATGCATTCAATAGCAAGTAGGTTATGGCTGGTCAGTAAATCTAATAATATTTTTGTTTGTGTGTCATCAACAATGTAATGAGATGAATTTATGCAATATAATTAATATGAGATATTAATTGTATTGCTGACTGAAGCATTTATATGATGTGAAGAGTATATTTTGTAGTAATCACTTTCATAAATTAGATCCCAAAATAACTTTGACAACATTGCTATGAATAATTGTTATAGTTACTTTAATTCTGGTCAAAACATTTATGAATGTGTATGGTAATTTAAATCTCTAGAATTTTTGGTTATTGTTATGGTAAATATGGTGTTTGGTAAAGAAAATTCGAGGCAGCAGTTATAATTGACTTAGTCTGTTACATTAATGAACCATAGAACAAGAAAACAACTTGAATCTTATTGGTAAGTATACTAGCTTATCCTTTTGATTTTGTAAACATAGGGATATTCAGGCAATTCAATAATTTTGTGCCTAACAATAGAGGTTTGAACTGTAGAGGATTATAAACATGGCACTTACTTTGAAAACTTCGGAGAAGAATCCGGCGCCAATCTTCTCCAGGATGAAGTCGTCGAAGGGGTAGAGCGCCGCGACGGCGGTCCGCAACGCCGTACAGGAGGATCCTGTCACCCGCCGGTCACCTTGTCTCTCGTAATCATCACTAGCACTGGACTCCGTACACTCATTATCACAGCACACACCGCGTTTCGTCCGACCACCATTCTCCTGGAACCGTCTCCCGACCTTCGAGTGAGGACCCCGCACGAAACGACCCGCCTTAGCCGTCTCGTCCAAGTTGGTGAAGCTCTCCGCGATCTTCAACACCTTCGTAGGCCTCCGACGCTCCACTCCGTTCCGTTTCGACCAACACTCGTCTTGCATTCTAACTGATGTTTTAACCACCCCCGACTAGCCCGCCTCGAACATAGTGCGCACTCAAGTGTCCTCGATGCCGCAAACATGCCCCAAATGCAACATTTCCGATCCAGTCAACACAATATTTATGTGGCGGTACTCAAAGCGCGAAACAACATTGTAATTCACACAAAATATTTAGATCCCGAATTTATGAAACTGTCACTTTCAATACACAGTATTCTAGGACTGTTAGTGGGATCTTTGGTTCGTCGAGGTTCCTGTATAAAAACCCAGGATTATTATACCGATTTGTATGTAAGCAACGCGTGCTGAATTCTTTCAAGCGTACAATTCAATTGACTTGACTGCCGACGCGACGGGCAAGGAAAGCAGAAAGTAAGCGACGAGCAAGCAAACATTGCCAGTTGCCAAACTTGCCAACTACCTAGTAACACATGACATATCAGCGCGTTATGTTGGTCAGACTGAAAGTCGTCATATTGGCTAAACTGTCATGCGTTCAGTAATCAACCGATGTATGTTGAAAAGTAGGTAGTATCAAATTTTAATTAAAAATTTACTAAATTATTCACGTAAGATAAAATTTATTACGTTAGCATTAACTAACAACGTATTTTATTTTATTACTATCTTTTTTGTCATTTTTATTTGCTATGAGTCACGACATCTATAGACAGCTACACTAAAACAAAAATTTTTGTTTCAAAATTTCATACTAGATGTCACTATTAAATTGGTGGAAACGAAATTATGTTTCCGCACTCCGCAGTGACATGTTTTTTATTATAATAAATTTTATGAATAATTTTACGTTATTTTCCATGGTGTATATTTCTCTGTTTCATAGGTCCAGGGAAGCATTGGTGATTCGTCTGGCATTGAATAATAGTGATGTAACGAATATTCGCATTCGCAAAATTTATACGAATGTTTTGCGAATATTTGCACCAGAAAAATTAAAAATAATTTAACAAAATCCATTCATTGCTTTTTAATCAAACAGAAAATTTAATTTTCTCTACTTATTTTAATTGAATTGCGAAACCTGAATTTCGTTCGAAACATCTCACATCAAAATACGCATTTTCTAAAACATTTTGTCTACTTTTAATCAAACGCATAGGGCAAACCCGCTTATCTATGCTCGAACCAAAACGCTATTCCGGCGTGTCCCAAATTGCAAATATGTATTGTGATCAAGAATCGGGCATCAAAAATAGTGAATTCTATGTGAGTAAATGCGTAAAACCGATTTTGAGATTTCTGCCGCCAATCTACCTACCGTTTCGTGTCGAGTGTGATTTTTTTAAAGGTGAAAATTATAAAAAAAATTTCTTTTGTACCTTATACTTGAACAGCCCTCTATCGCGGTAAAACTTTAGTCACTTGAATTCTCATCAACTCGGTAGTTGTCGGAGAAAGATTCAAATGGATAAAGCATAGAAAATAAAGTTCAAATAAAAAAAAAACTGAATATTCGCATTCGCGAATATCGAAAGCAGATATTCGCATTCGCATTCGCATTCGCGAATGTTCAAAAATTGACATTCGTTACATCACTAGTACGTAATAAAGGAAAAATAAGAAAAATTTTAGTTACTTTAGTCATCGAATAACAATTATCGATGTGCTTTAAGTTGAGTTCAAATTAAAGGTAGAATATAATCAACATAATTATAGCGAAGAATGTTATATTAAGTTTAGTGATTATGGAAAAAACATTTTGGCATGACTTCATTTTTAATAATGTACTTAATGACAGCAGTGAGAGGTGCAACGTAAAATTGCAGGTTCATTATAGATTGAGAATGAGAATTTAAAATGCCGTAAGCAGAGATTTAAAAACATTAGCACTTCGATCAACATTGTTGTTATTATTTTATTTGACAATGAAAAATTACATAGCGGTAATTGTATATAGTCATTCCCTGTCTGTCATACAGACTTGTGCCGGACACCATTTTAACAGTGCAATTGTTTTAGTAATAGTGAAAACTATCATGATTGAAAACTATCAATGATTGAAAATTTTAACATGAAATGTGATGGAATTTATTGGCGTTTCTTGAATTAGTTTTCTTAAGGCACAGTATGGTAGTTGGTATATTTTGTTTCTGCGGACGTAATTATAAAAAATACGAACACAGGGGTGAGCTCATGCGCTAATCTCAACACGACTTATTTTCGTTGTTAAATAGCTCGCCGTTAATAATTTTTTCTTACAAGCAAAATTGAATTGTGAGTACTAGTACCTAATAAGGTCTTAGCGAGGAGAGTAAGAGAGGCATAAATCATTTTCACCAATTTCTCCTTATCTAATCTAAGTAAAGTGGAAAACTAGCGGCGGTAAATATGCAGACGCATCTGTCGACTCATGTCGAGTTGTATATAAAGTCGTACCAGGATCTTTTGGCGTGTGGGTGACAAAGACAGCGCCTTACAGGTGTAGCAAACTGTAAGGTGCTGTTTCGGTCACCCACGCGCCAAAAGAGGCTTGTAGGACTATACCTACCTACATATCTATCCTGCCCTGGTTGTCAGAGGAAATGTTTCTTCTCTTTTGTTTTTTCAAACGGATCTATAAGAATAGATTTTGTAGCGTTTGTGTTTAAATGTAATTGGAATCTATATTATCTTGATAAACAAAATGAACGAACATCACGGTTTTACTGCTATATAACACCTACGAGCAAAAAACTTGAGTGCTTTAATGTCTATCAACATGTAAAGAACCATGAGCAAATTAATAAAATTCCTCATGCGTATTATTAAAAAAATCTTTATACGCACCGGCCACAAAAAAACTTACCTGTCATGAATTATATCATTTTACTGTGGTCTGATTACGGACAGAAATACCTGCGCTTTGCGTATAGTTCATTCACTTAGAGGGCAATTATATGTAGTTAGGCCAGAACGAAACTGTCAAGTTTACCGATATGAATTATTGACCTTTATTTGCTTTGGAATAAAGACGAAAATTGACGTGTACAATGGAATTGCTCAAGTTATGAGGAGCTTTGCCCAGTGCGATATGGTAGGATGGGTAGCGCTCGACCGTGCTTAATAACTACTAAGAGAATCTTACCTGTTGTTCTTCCTGGTTTTTATTAGCAAATAGGCTTCGAGATTGATTAATATTAATATTAAAAACTGCAGTATTTGAAGCGGAACAGTATGCAAGGATAAGGTTAAACTATGTGCCATTTGAATGACGTAATTCCAGGGAGAGAAATTACGTCATGACTAGCGTGTCTAGAAGTCCTGTATTTAAGGGGACAGTCCAGTTTTCCGGTAACTTTTATCACACTTATTGAACCATTTCACGCTTCCTCAATTTTCAAGCCGTGTCCAAAAATAACAAAAGATGGTTCCTATGTATAGACTAAGGATTTTATCAGTGTTATCTTTTCTCTACTCTATACCTGATTCTATAGCATTCGTATCCCTTTTGCGTAAGGCGCTTCTCACACAACGCTATTTATGAGCTACGCGACTGCAATGCAACCCAAAATTTGTATGTACTACTTGTCACTAACAGGAGTCGCATCGATACGACTCTTGTCAGTGAAAAGTGTCAGATACATACAAATCTCCGATTGCGTTGCAGTCGCGTAGCTCGTAAATAGCGTTGTGTGAGAAGTGCCTTAGTCAGCTAGGTACCAAATGACATTTCATGTGTAAGCTTGAGTTTGAGAGTCCACAATTTCATTCATTTTTTCTCTGTTCTTTCTGATTTTTGTGCTATTGATATCCATGGGCAACTATCACACTAGGCTTGAGGTGATTCATCTGAAGTTTTATCGATGTTTTATATACCTAAATATAATTTCAGAAAATATATATTTATAATATGTAATAGCCCTATTCTATTAATCGAAGACAAGTGATAGTAGGTATTTTAAGTGACATAATAACATAATTGATGATAATTATCTGTAATGAACACTTTAATTTTATATTCATCATAACTGCATCCGAAAAAAGAGTGACGGCATACTTAGAAGTCAGGTAATACCTACCTGTATTTAATTTTACTTACCTATATTTCACTAAGTATAAGACTTCTCAAGTAGTTTCCCACAGTCGAGTAAATTCGAAAAACCGCAGTCGAGACGGTCATTTAAGGGGCAACGTGTGCCTAATCTTGAGTAATAAGCATGCTCCTCGCGTCTGAAATGGGGATTTATGCCTAATGTCCTTCCAAGCGACTGTCAAGGGCCTTTCTGCACCGACGGTAGCTGCTCTTTGTTGAAATGTCCTAATCTCTGCCAGAAGTGATGTCATCCACATAATTTATAGGTATACATTTACAATGCGCATTCAAAGTTGGTAAATAGCGAAGTTAAATTTTTAATAGAGCCTACCGCAACTTTTATACACCGCCCAAGATAATTCGTTGGAGAACTAAAGAACGTCATAAGGCATTAATTACCTCCGAGTGTGCAAAATTTACTTCAGGCATTTTGAATTCTCGCCGTCAATCTACAATTTTCCCTAATCACAAGGGCCTTAATCTGGTATTTGAGTGCAATACAATTTAAAAGAAATCTTTATCGAACATGATTGCAGGGTATCAATGTGTAGATTAAAGATAGTCAAGGTGTGCTGGAGAAAAACGTTCAAAACAATAGAATATTATAATGGTGACTGCTTTAACAATATTTTCTGCTGGTAGAACATTGAATGCCTGGAAATCTTATTATGTTAGTATAAATAGCAGCTATTAAGCTTAAGTTGATGAAGTCATATTAAGGGTATCATAATCGGATGAATAACATTACAGTTACTAAAATACGAACAAACATCCATTGGAATAGGTATATAGATTACGCAAATTGCAGTTCAATGAGCTTGCTCATAAATTGAACTCGTGTACATTAGACAAATACACAGTCTACTTCAAAATTATTCGAGAAATACGTAAACCGCATGACTAATTTCACAAAGTGGTGTAAGTAAGTTCTCACCGTTTTGTTATTTAATTTGAACTGAGACCACAACTCGGTGAAAAATGACCCTGACCAGTGACTATGTTCCCGCAGATTTCTAACGAGCTTGAAACTTAAACTTACATATATCTAATCATGCCGACGATAAGATTAACTCTGGTCCGTGCCTTATAACACTTTTAAATTATGAGAGGAACGCTACTTTTGTATTAGAAATTCTGCACTGACAGATGTGCAAGATACCGTCAATAAAACGGTATTTTTTTTATAAAAAGCGTATTATTGTGGCAAGTTTCTTAATGAATGACATAAAAGAATAGTACGTTATTTTTAAAAATTTGTGGTGCGCGCAAATTTCGACACCAAGTTCCACCGTTGGGGAATTCAACGTTCTAACTATGTATGACCACCTCATACTTTTTTTATAGCTTGAAGGGCTGTCGTAAATGCAGACGAGCCACCCGATGGTAAGTGGTCATCGTCGCCTATGGACACGAGTTCAGGGCTTGCAGACAAACCCTGAAAGTAAATTCTTTTTACACCTCTCTTAAAGAATTCCATGTCATAGTGCTCCGTGAATACGAAAGAAGAATGCTTATTCCACAGCTTGCGAGTTCGTGGCAAAAACGACTTTAAGAATCGAATCGGACAATAGAAGGGCTGAGCTGGGATTGTTATGCCCCTGTCCAGAAATTAGAACAGTAGGTATTTCATGTGACCGGAGACAGCGGGAGAAGTGCCCAGCAGTGGGAAAGTTATGAGTTGCAATATTGCACGTGAGAACTTTCTTTTTTATCTGCTTTCTTTCTTCCAATACTAACCTAGCAAAATGTTTGGGAAATCTTTAGCGTTAACGTAGCTATAAAACAGTCGACGTGTGTGTTTTATGTCTAGTACACACGCTTTGAATGTAACATTTTACGTTGGCGCTTTCGATGACCTTTATTATTGGGTACTAAGATTAAAAATTGCTTGTTGCAGGAGTCATTATGAGGTGCGACAGTAAATTTTGTTACCTACATATCAGTATTCAGAACATAGATCTGCTGATTAGGATTATTCCAATGCGCCGAGTTTCGAAAACTAAGCTAACGATTTAAAATAGGTATTTGGTAATCGAGTGGTTGGTCTGATATCTTAGATGATGTCATAGTAGATTGTTTGGTGATGAGAACGAAATCATTTTAGTTTTATTTTTCGTATGACAATAATGTCATTTATTCTATCGTTTGCATGGCTAGTCAAATATTAATGATGTTGAGACCGCTTGTCGTACTACACTAACGAGACGAATGATTCAAAGAAGCCAAATTTTGTTATGCAAGAAAATGACTACAAACAACTGTCACCGATCTCTGACCGGCAGACCCTTAAGTCTTAAGTTCATTTACTAAATATATATGATTTATTTGCAGGTTTTCAAAGACAATAGCATGTGTTAAATGCGTTGTCTACATTTACGTCAAAAAAAATTGTCATACCAAATCGTGACGAACGGTTGCGTCGTGGAGCTGTTGAATGAGCGATTGTGTGTTTCTTGTTCCGATTGCATTTCTTTACCAAATTCGTGAGTGCATCAACCATTGAATGTGAAGGTGGATTGCGGTTTGTTTTGGCAGTGAATTTTAAACTAATGCGTGATCCTCCATACCAGATGCCAATTTAATTTTTTTCCTTTCTTCCTTGGTACCAGTAACTTTTAACTGGATCTTGAAATCGTGGACTATTATTGTGTTACTTATTACTCTTTTAGTAGGTTTATTAACGACGCGGCTATAACAGAGAATTATCATGAAAATTCCATGGATCTATTGGAAAATTCAATATTATTATTTTCAAGATGTAGCAGATAGGGTTGGTATTTCGAATACAATTCTTATTTTTCGGTGAAAGGAAACGTTGACATAAATGATGGCCGCATCTAAGGGAGAACCGTCTCATCATAATGTTCTAGCCTATAGCCTCATTATGGAAGAAGACATGATCCCATCCGTGGGATGACCTATTCCTATCTAATACCAAAAAACTAATACCATTAATCCCAAAATTATTAAAATAGTATGAAGGTACAGTCAGTAATAAAATTTCAATCAAAATCAGTCGTATTAAACATGTTTATGTGTAGTAGGAAATAATTGCACAAATACCAAATAAAGCTTTTCTAACAAATCACTAGGTATCATTCATTTTCAACTT
>DWJQ01000808.1:0-12642 GCA_018248915.1 Hesperia meskei straton
ACATACTTTGAATCCCTCGCTACGTTCAGGATTCTACTAAAGAATCCCTCACTTCGCTCTGGATTCAAAAAAGCGCCCTCGCCGTAAAAATATTACTTTGCTCCCTTGTTATACAATCTACTATTAAACTTATCTTACCCGCGCTTGACAAAAATCGTCAAACATTTTATCATAAAAAATGATGTTTATTTACTAAACGCCAGCAATTTTAAGTTAGGTATATAGTCAGATATTGCCAATTTTTTATAGTAAACCTTATATTTCGCTTAGACATAGGTACATGCAATGATTTCCTCGGTGTGCTGATTACAGTAAGCTAACAGAAAGTGCTATGATTTATGAGATGAGATTTGCAGTCTTCAGGTGTTTAGTACGAAGCACTCCCAAGTCGCAGAAGCGAAACGTCACAAGTTGAGAACTTTATTATGACAAAGTTCGAGATTTGTGTAGGAGCGTACTTTCCCTATTAAACTTTCACATTTACCTGTTTATAACTATCATTATGAAGTGGAAAGTAAAGTTTATATTGTCACATAAAGACAACAGGGTAATGGCACACATATGCTTGGAATTTGACTTTAGATTTTGCTGCATTATTTGTTTACGGCAGTTCTCCACCTATTTTTGTTTAGAACACAAGTTTAAAAACTATACATAAACTATTGAATTCGAAAGCCTATTATACCAGGACCTAAAGATATTTATTATTATACTTAGTTTGTAAAGGAATAATAATTATGCTCTTAAACATAACCCATCGCGGATGGTAGCATAATATCGAAAATTTTCATATCATAATAACGAAAAAAATAAATAACTTGATGGTAAGTGGTCAACGATGTACGTTTAGTCTCCCATAAATGTTCATTACTACGGTGATCAAGAATGTTCAAAGAGAGAAAGTAATAAGTTACCGACCAATTTCAACCTTACTCTTGTGAAATATGCTTAAATAATATTATCGTAAAGTATATTATGTATCGAAAGGTAAACGCAGCTAGTAGTTCCAATTGAAACTCCAACGTTGTTTTCAATGGCGTTACGGTTTCAATTTATTTATTTAGAAATTTAATCAGGAACCGAGAGCAGACATTGTAAGTGTGTAAATTTCCGCTATGAAGCACTACAGAAATGGCCCTCAAGTGCCGGAAAAGCTGAAGCTCTCAAAAGGTTAATTTCGTTTTTTATTGTTTGACATTACGCGGTGAAAAAATATAACTTTAACTCGAACATATTGGTACTTAAAAGCATTATATTTCGTCAGTTGGAAAATAGGGAAAATAAATGTTAGTGGGTCCATAAAAACGATTGGAAAATTGGAGATAGCAGTAAATATTTATGGGACCGTATATTGAGAGGAGTGATTTTCTTGAGAAAACGCCAACGTACTCATACTACTCATTCATAGTATACACGTAATATGAGTAAACGCTTTGTACATTTCAGTGGCATGGCTTCCATTTGATATTGGATAGCAATTTATTTATCATACATATTGCGGCGGAGCACCGCCGAATCTTGCCGCGCGTCTTTCTTCGGAAACGAAATCAAGAATCGAATACGTGTAGTGAATTTCTGGTAACCTGCGCGTGTCATTCCTTCGGATCGTATCCATTAGTATTTAGAACATAAAAACTTATTCGTTGCGGTTTTGTAGGTATGTATAGCTGTAGGTTATAGCAAGACAGATAACTTGTACTGAAGACGGGGGATATTTTTTACTCGATGAATTTTTGATTCGCTTTGAATTTAATAGCGGGAAGTTCGATTATTCTCTTAATAATAACTTGTCCTGGTGAAAGAAATATCACTAGGACGAGTAGTACAATGTCGATTGTAGTTATGATTGTGCTGGTTGAAATGAAACGAATTTCTTAGGGTGTTTACCCGTGGTTCCGGTGAGTTGACCTATTACCGGGTCCACGGGTAATTTTAATTTCCCGTGGTCCCATCACACTAGGGATACATAACGTCATCAGCCAAAATAAGATCCAGACTCCCTTGGTCATGGTACATCGGCCATTAAATCTCAAAAATGCCCAATCCAATAGTGGGACGGCTATAAGCCACGATAAATAAAAGAACCCAAGCAATTACTCAATTTCATTGATATCGCTTTACTGAAAAATGAAACACAAAGTGAATTGAATGAAAAACGTTTTAATCAAAGAAATGTTTCGTCTGAAACGTTAAATGCTAAATGGAATATTAAATACGTATAGAAATAGTTAGCGACGTCCAATCTATTAATATGAAACGTTCGTTCGGGGAACGGAACAGATTTTATCAGCGCTGCCTCCACAATAACTCGTCCAATTCCCATTGCAACATCGATAATATGGTTTCATTTAGAAGGATGCAAATGTCTCGAAGCCGGCTCGCTCCGCCGCTTCTGATATTGCGTCTCCGTTTCGCTTTCCTTTCGATTTTTCCTCGCACTCGCAATTCTCTCCTCACCTCTGTTATCTTCGCTTTTAATCGCTCCGTCTCGAGAATTTATTAAAAATCATTTCGAACCGCAACCGTTTCGCTTTCCGTTTCACGTTTTGTTTACATCTGAACTTATTTAACACTGGTAAATCAACCCTCGTTTCGCATAGGGAAACTTATCCTTAGTTCACAACACACACTGACAAATTGTAAGATCTGATTCTATAAATTCAAATAACTTTTTTTTAAGATATTGAAACAATCTTCTTCTTATAGTGCCTCTCCAACTAGTGAAGGTTGGCTATTCAGCTTCTTGTTGTCTTTTTTGTTTTTAGCTCTGCGGAATAGCTCAGTTGCACTGGCTATTCCGGTCCACTCTCGGATGTTCCGTAACCACGATTTTTTTTTTCTACCAACCTTCCTTCTTCAAGCGACGATTATTATTTCGATTAGAGTATTACAAAGCCAGTCTTATGGGGTTCATTTTTTTTGGTCGGCAACTCATCGGTGATGCATTTGGTGTTAGATGAAAAGTTATCATCATCAAGTGACTTTTTTGATTGCGTGTTATAATTTTTTTAATTGAACTAAAGTAGCAAACGAGTAGTAAAACCTTACCGCTATCGCCTTTGACCATGACAGCTGTGACTGACTTAGAATAAGAGTCAAATTGGGAGTAGGACTACCAACAGTTAGTAGATGGTATTAGGATGTTAGTTACTTTGTTGGTATGAGGATTTTTTAAGATTTCCAAACGAGCCTTTTTATATAACAGAAATTGTATGAGTTTTTTGGTAGATCCTGCTTGCGAAGCGAGGAGTCTTGGCTTCGATTACCAGCCGAGTTAGATATTTCTGTAATAGATATTTATTCTAGGTTCGTTCGGTGTTCATGCTATTTGCGCCGTCCATGACACTACACAGGAAAAATCCCAGTGCATTAAATTATAATTATTAAACGTGTATGTTTATATGTATTGTAAAATAGTAAAATTTGGTATGTTTGAAAGGAGCAAAAATATTACTAGACCAATTTTTAAAAATCTTTCACCTTTAAAATGCTATTCTATAGATATTAATACAAAAATAATATGCTCTAGAATCTAGACGCTCTAATACCTGAGCGAATCCAGGCCCGCTCCCTAGTACATTATGTACCTCTCACAAGTTAAACTTAACGTTTTAGGTGCAGTGAGGTTGTATCGGGAGGCTCCGTTCCCACGGCGGAGCGCCCGCGGCGGCGCTCTGAAACACGGCGACCTGAAACTAGAACGTTCTATTACCTTCTAAAGGAGCTGTCTTTTTGTCTCAAGACTGCAATAGGTCAACTTATGTAGGTAAGTAAGAAAATAGAATCAAGTAAAATTGCCTTTATTACTTACTCTTAATTCTTTGGAATTAATTTCCTAATTATTTATATATTTCTTACCTTTTAATATTAAGATCATTAATAGGAAATGAAACTATATACATATATTGATTTCGATAATACGAGCACTCAAAGATTAGGCATCTACCTTTCTTCATTTCTATGTCGGTAATCTAAATAGCTAAGCTAAGCTACAACCCACTAATGGCCCACTACTGAGCACGGGTGTCTTCTCATTACTGAGGAGGCCTAGAGCATACTCCACCACGCTGCTCCAATGCGGGTTGGTGAAGGGTAATCAAAATATGTAAATATAATTGCAGGATCTGTTTGTAATTTTAAACTTTCTGATTTTTCTCAAGTGTTCATACGAATGTAGTTCACAGGTTAAAAACTTTTTTTCAGGTAGATAGCGAGACTTTACAACTTTTAACTGCGCTTTCGGTCTCAGTCATTCATTACTAAATTATAAAGTAGGTAAGTGCCCGAAATAAATTGTCACTGTTTTAATTTTAAGTCTTTATTTATTCGCAATATTCCATTAAGAGCAATTCCTATTTTTTGTATATTTAACATTTCTTTAATGCTGCAATCAACAAACGTGATTAAAATGAGTTCCCAATAATTTTACATAAAACTAACCACCTTTAAATGATTAGTATACATTTAAATGATTAGTTTCTTGCTAATGCTAATAAGTACTAA
Source organism: Hesperia meskei straton (assembly GCA_018248915.1). Taxonomy (NCBI): domain Eukaryota; kingdom Metazoa; phylum Arthropoda; class Insecta; order Lepidoptera; family Hesperiidae; genus Hesperia; species Hesperia meskei. The sequence continues at coordinate 4,504 of DWJQ01000808.1, forward strand.
TAATTTTGTTTCTATTTACCAGTAGGTAGTACAACTAGAGACAATTATGTATACCTAACTAGACAGAATTATGTTGCGTGTAATAAAATTTTGAAAAGCGTTTAGCCACAAAGCTGCTTTGAAACAAATGAACAAAATCATAGATCTTGCATAATTACAGCATTGTTTAGCAGCAATTACTGTGGCTATTTACAGCGAGCTGTAATTAAGGCTCAGTTCCCCGCAGTTCTAATCAGTGGCCTCTAAGAAACTAGTAAAATCCCGACCCTACCGTAAACTCGTAGCGAAATTATCCCCAGACAAGCAATAACTGGGGCCTCTAAGCGTGCGAGCCCCATCCGAGCTATACTTACCTAAGTAGTGGAATTATTACTATTGTGAGGGCATTACTCCTACCATTCTTCAAGCATCGGCGTGAGATGAATGGTCGGTCTATACATGTTGAGGCTTGTACAATGGTTTGCCTGTCCTCCTATTATACAGGCGGCAGGCTTTTATGCGCGGGCGTCACACCAGAAAGGGGGGTATAAATAAGCGGGCGCATACGTCATGTTACCCCAGACACAGCCACGTCAATACGCTCCGTTATGACCCTATATTATAGGTACACGGTCGCTTAATTTATTCTCGTGTCTGAAGGAATGACACGTTTTGGGTTGGCCGTCTAATGAAAGTTGGAGTATAGCGAATGGAGGGCTGAGTACTCTTTAAAGGTTGCATGGGTAATGGTTTTATACTTTTAGAGTTTAAAATAGGAACGAATTTGCCAACTTTCTATAGCCAATGTCTGTATTTTGATTAATTTACTGTCTAGTGGTTCTTCTACCTATTATCACGTGAAAATTGCGGTCAATATAAAAAAAACAGTTTTTTTCACGCACCACGCACGATATCATCTACTAGATATGTGATGTATTTTTATGGAATAGTGGAAAATATATAAAATTAGGTTTTATTTTAATAGCGAACAAACGTGGAGATGTGACTACGTTAAATGAGGTCAGAAGTGATCACCGTCACCTATGATATTAGTATCTACTACCCCAATCCCCGTTATGTTACCTGTCTGGAAAGAAGGAGAAAAGAAGGATAGAAGGAATCATTGGCGTTTAACCTCGCCGCCGGGAGGACCAAATCCTGAGGCTACTGCTTCAAGCAAGACGGTCTCAGACCTATCAAGTCGGCTTCTACCACATGACTGCGTCTTACTTCATCCTGCATGGTAATGGGGTCATTAGAAAAATAATAAAAACTATTATTAGAAAAGATTTTTGCCCATTGACAATGCTATAAACTTCAGAGAGGATTAAGGTCGATTTTGAATCACTTTTCGGATTTGGAATAGGTAGTGTATCATTGTACATGCCTACTTCCCTTTTTAGTGATTTGATGCTGGAAACAGGAACAATTAAAAATACTGTTTTTGCATTTAACACGAAGCTTATTTCACATATTTACATTCTTTCTTTACTTTCTAGTTTAAGGGCTGATTAGGTATTTGTGAAAACATCGCTACTTAACGTAAACTTAATAATAAAACCTCAAATTTATGCTGTAATATTACAAAAACATAGGCAGTCAGATTGATTGGTAGTCAGGGGACAAAGAGACGATAGAGACCCGATGATAACGACCAACGCCCATGGACATAAGCAACACTGCCATACCAACGCATTACTAGCTAAAAGAAAAGATGGACCAGCTTCTTAAAATAATCCATACCACTGTAGGAGCACCGATGTAGGAAGTTCATTCTACAGCTTGCACAAGCGTGAGAGGAAATGACGTTGATATTAAATAAGCAGAATAAATTCCTCAAAATGATATTTCTGAATTAAATGAATGAAAATCGAGAAAGAAAACTGTCCAATACACCATGACAATATGAGTAGATACATACCAATATTCAATCTGAAATGAAAAATTGATTTAAAATAATAGCAGCTATTGACGAACGTAGATTAATAAATAAGATTCCAGATAGATAACACGGCCAATTTATTTTTTCGTGCATTGAACTACGTTTTTTTATTGTATTGAATCTGAAACACTAAGCATTTGTTACGCCTCATTTAGATACTCGACGAGAAAGATCGAGGACGCGCGAATACGAGTATGCAAATAGCATAAACGTACTGCAGAGTAAAAACCCACGAATTTTATCGATTACACTCACAGAAAAAAGAAGCAACTTAGGCAAATAACATAAATGAAAACGAAAAACGAAACATAAGTTTTGTTTTGTTTTCCGAGCTAGTTTTCTCTAGAATAGTAAAGAAAGTACCTAGGTGCTAAGTAAATGTCAACTGACCGGAAAATATGTTCCTGTGCCTCATATAATTGTATTTTCCGTTCTATCTCATGTTGGCTACACTATCCAAAAGCCTATCTAACTACTCTAACTATACCATAATAGCGAATATCCATTCGTTCATAGATACGTGTTGGATTTTTCACACGAGTCAATCGATATCTCATCTATATTGATAAGCGCATCATTGTTATCTAAAAATATACGAGAAAGAAAGAGAGCCGATATGTATACGTACTTATGAATAGTAAACGGGTGGATGTGGCTGTTCGCATCCACGAATATTTGGCGAGGAATTGCACCGAATATTTGGCCGTGTATCTAAATGAGGCATTACAGTTGACTCATTGTGGACGCAACGTATATACATATATCCTGTCTGATCAATTTTTCACATCGCATGATTCAAGAAGCAAGCATTTGCGATAGGTAGGTACGACACAACGTTGTGAAATAAATGTGGTTGATACATTATGCCTTTAAAAATGGTACTCGGTACATTATAACTATGATGTCATTCTTAAAGGTTAGGTAATCTATTTGATAGACAAAACAAATCGAACTAGCATGGTAAGTGACGGTACCCATAAGGCAAAAAAGAATTGAAAAGCGTTGAAGCTGAATATCAATGGCGTTATTGTACATTTTGTTTTTAATAGATCCACTCCAAGGCATTTTATAGTAGGTATACCTAGTGTAAAAAAAACTGAGTGAGTAAATTTTTACATAGATTAATTTTATATCTAGCTGACTTTTTTAGTTTAACATTTTAATATTTATATTCTTTTTTACATTTTTGAATGTTGAGATTGAGGTTTATAATGGTTTGAATTTTCAGCATATACTTAAAGTACCTACAGTTAACCATAAAATGTACACCAGACTTTACACTACCTTCGAAATATTTCGAAACTCTTTACGTAATCATTGTTTGTAATTTCATAAACGTATGACTTGAAAAGTAAACATGCCCTTATTTCGAACGCGGATCTTTGTCGTGGGATCTCATTTTCAAACATAAGTATCAGCTCACTTTGTATTTACTTTCAAAAGTAAAGATATAACAGATGTGTTCCATACAATAATTTCGTCGGTCCTTACAGAATCTCATTCATGCATGACCATTAATTTTCATGAGTCAGATATGGATGGCCCGCCCATTGCGGTCACCGCGTCAAAGCACCGACGCGGGTCGGTGGTCCAAACTACTTCGTAACATTATTTGCGAGGTGTCACCACCAACGATGAACCACAATAACAGCTTCAACAACGCATTTGCCAGCTTAAAACAACGAACTCTCAAAATATCAACGCTATCCAACCGCGTTAAGATCTATTATCCAACGACATTTCATTCTTTTCACGTCAAAAACGACTTTGTTCGTTGCCCAACTTAAAGGCCATAAAGGCACCCTATCGGTTTTCCGCAGTGTTCTTAGAATGAATATTGATTCTGTTCATATTTCGGCGACATCTCGTTTGGTATCTGTGTGTAAACCTCATGAAACTTTGTCGGCGCCAAATAAAGACTTCCTGTGTGGCTAAGCAAAGTGGTTAAATAGTTTACCAGCACTTACCGGATATGCATGTGTTTGATTTCCTTTTACACAATGTCGGACTAGTAAAAAGAATATGTAGGAATAGCAAACTATGTTTTAACGCTTGGGTGTTATCATTTTTGTGTTTTATACCGACTAGTAATAAACATAATAATAAGGATTACATGAATATTCCCTTTATTGTTAGGCATCCTTCACTAGTTTCGACAGTATGACGCAACGCCAAATCAAATAAAACAAATAAGTATCTATCATCATGTCAAATAAGTTATTACCCGGTAATGCGACGGTTTGTAGTCGAATTAATTAATTAATTTAACCTTGAAACACATTGTTTTGTTCACTTATTTTTAAAATGAACAATTTTATTTGTGTGACTGTAACAGTATCGGTATTTTGTGCAAAAACGACTGCAGATTACCAGTAATTTGATATGCCTCTACTACTCGAAATCTCCTTAACTTACAAATAGCTCAATAACTTAAATATTTATGACAAATGAATGTCAAGTATTTGGGAGCTTCATACTGACACCCTCGCAAAAGGAATGGGGGTCCGTGACTATCAGATTACTGATCCGAAAACAAGATGTGTCGTTAAACGCCACTAAACATACCTTTACGTCTTAATGCTTTCTGAGTCATTACTGCACGCCATAAAATGTGCGAAGATTAAACATATTTACACGATTATTGACGAACAAAACGTGACCAGTTGAACATTAAAAAGGAGCCTAATTAGATAGGTTACACCTCAAGACAAAGGAGAACCAAACAGGTAGACTAAAGTTAATGATATTGATACAATTTATTAGCACGGCGTTGTTTAAATATTTCATGATTGAGGAAACCTTCTATCTGTTTGGAATGATCACGTTGTTTTTGGCCTTTAAAGTAATTCTTAATAGACATTTAGAGTAAGTATAGGTAAATTACTTTTGGAGATGGAATTGTAATGTAAACGGGCAGTACCCTTACACTGCCACCCATGACAATGGTTACCAATGAGGAATTAGATCATAAAAGCAAAAATTTGAGGGATGAAAACATACAATACCTAAGGTATGCATAAAATCTAGAAAAGAAACATCCACATCTACCTGATTAGTTCCTACCTAGACAAGATGACTAGACTGCGTTGCTCGCCCTTTTTGTGGGCTTTTGTATTTTTCGTCTAACGTACCTAACACGTTTTCAGGATCGAATCTTTGACAGAGATCAGACGCCATGGGAAACAAACGAGTTGGTATGGTGTCTAAGGCACACCAATTTTTTATTTCGGACAAGTCGATTCTTGTATCGATACCTACAAAAAGAAGAATCCATTGGCCTTGTCCCTACTCGCTCTTCCAATGTTATGACTTATTTGTCTCGCCTCTATAGATTTATCGATATTCGAAGAATAATATCGATTAAATTTGCATAATACATTCATTAAATAATCTGCAAAGTGATTTTTTGGAATACCCATCTGTTCTGGCAATGAAAATAGAAACACCTGGACCAAGGATCGATAAGGAAGGAAATAAGTTTATAAAAAAACGACTTTAAAATGTTCTTGGTGACATTTCAATTATAATTTATGTAAAAAGCAAAAAAAATATAGTTACGTCGATGTAAGTAGGTAGGGTAGACGTCAAATAGATCAATGCAGTAGGTATGTCTATATGCAAATATAATGTCTATATAATATGCAAAATGTATGTCTGAATTTGTATTGTGGATTATTATGCGGTGATTGTAATATCTAAGGTTTAAGTAACCGAATGATATTAATTAGCATACGCTACATTCGAATTAAGAAACGGAAAGGGTTATTCGAAAAATTTATGCTCAAACCAATATTTGAATTAAGTTTTAGATTAGATGCAAGTGAGAAAAGAAACAGCATAATGAATATAAGTGTATAGTGCACTAGTAATCATTTGTGTCTAAACGCCGCCTACAGTCCTATTTACGACACGCCTTTAGTGTTTAAAGTGATAAGATAAGGTGGTTGTTTTAGTTCACTGCCATTTTGACGGCTTCAAATGGCACCAGCTTTCGTCTATATTAAAAAAAACATCAACATTGATTCACCGAGCAAAAAGTTATGAGGCAGCACATAAAATTACCTACTGTCGAATTAAGAACCTTCGATCGCTTTCTGTCTCTGTTGACCAAAATCGTCTGTCGTCCAAAACACCTCAGTGACGCACCTGAAGTCGAAGATTTTGTAGCAGTATGTGTTGAAAGTGATGACACAACTCCGAGAGGTTATGTACAAGCTTAAAGTCACTCAGCGGGCTCTGGAGAGGGCTCGGTATTTCTTTACGTGTTTGAATCAGAAATATTGAGATCGATATACGAACATGAGGAAACGACTCAGGTTAGGTATCCGGTTAAAGGGACAATGGCCATATAGTTTGTAGCCGATAAATCGCCGGGAAAGAGAGTCTCGGAAAAAGGAGCAATTTGCGCCTCCCGACCATGTGATCTGACGATCTCAAGAAGACAGCGGGCATCTGCTGAATTAAAACTTCTTCTTCTTTTGAAGTCGGTTAAAATTACCAAACCCAGAATTGTCCCATTGCTGGGCACAGGTCTCTTCTCTGTTAGAGAAGGAATGGGATCGAATCATTCGAATCCATTCGAAATGGAATATTTTTGTTGCAACTAAAACACGGAAAACTTAATTAAGACTATTGGATCTACTATTCTGTGTTGTTTATACATTGGTTGCTACCTCTGAGCTTCCTTGGAAGCTCTGTGCGTAATCATGACATGATCATTTTACAGCAAAACAAAAACTCAAGGGAAAAAATGGTGGCAATAGGATCCGGCAAAATAAGTAAAACCCAAGTACTTCAATGAAGTACTGGGAAAAATAAATGAAATCACAAAGACATTTGAGTATTATATTTATAATTATCGTTGTCTAAACCACATCGAAGTATCTTTAAACAGGATATGGTATCGTAAATGACATCATACTGCACTTTTTATCTGACACGTGAACAATACCCGTAATTGGACGAACTAACGAGCAAATCCGAGTTAAGTACTATATCGAAATTGAGGTAGTGGAACCTCCCAATAACTTATGTAGTAAAAAGTGGTATCATAATAAAACGGTCTCGGCTAACGACAGCCGGACACACGTTTGTTTCACAGTCTCAACACCGTAAATTACAACATCGTTGGCCGTCATTTGCATTTTTATTGTCGCCTGCATCATACAGAATGGATAAAGGCTGTAATTTAATCGGTGGACCGCAAAATTGAATTATTTATTATTCGCTTCGTTTGTAAAACACAATTATTCGGCGGTTGGGTGTCAGTTGTCGATGTCTTTTTTGGTATCAGTCCGTTTCGGTGCGGTCTCCAAATTCACATATTTAAAGTTAAAATTTGCTATCATACTTTCCTGATATCTTTTACAAACGGTTGTGTCGCTCTGTTCTTTATATTGTTCGGGATTTTTCAATTTTAATTCGCGTCTTCGCATTCGTTATTCTTGCAGTGTGTTCTTCAATCGTTGTGCTGTAATTTTTACAATGGGTAAGAATATTTTGTTATTTTTTTATAAGCTAACGTAGCCGTTGTTAATAACCGTTAGGTATGTATTTTAATATCACAATAAATGCGTTCAACACGTTCTATAATGTTATATGTAAGCAACCAGTTATCGATAATATTAATTATACTGCAATTAATTATACAATTGAATTAATAATGTTCATTTTTCTTCTCTGCAGGCAATTAAATAGCTATCATTAGTTATAATTTATAATTGCAAATTGGCAAGCGTGTATAAATATTTTATTTGTTAGCTAATATTCAAGCTACTGATGATAGTTATGCTTTATAATATTAATTTATTAGTGGTAATATTTTAAAATGATGACTTTAATATCACGGAACGTGTGGCCAGTACCGCCAGCAAATATAGAATCCACCTCGAGTTCTCAAGTGGTTTGTTAAAATCTTTTCATCGCAGTACAAAGGGTATACCTACCTATCTATCGCGGCATAGATTTATTGTGTGAGCCAATTACAGCCTTCGAATTATGATGAATCTTACAGACTTAATCTGTTAAGATAACCTACAGGTTATCTTAACAGATTAAAGATTAATTTACTTTATAAAGTTTGTAACAATCCGCGAACATCGGTACTTGTATGTAGTGATCGTGAATATTTTTATACAAGAATTATGAATTTTTATGTTTTAAACCAAGACTTCATAAATTTTTTAACGCCGATACCCCTAAATGTTATCTGTATTTCC
>DWJQ01000809.1:0-12638 GCA_018248915.1 Hesperia meskei straton
AACATTTCCGACTTAGTTGTCAAAATGACAATAATAACATGAGCGTTACTATAGTTACTGTTGCCTGTGCTGTTGCCGTAATAAAGAAAACTTTAGCGCCCTCATGACAGGTTTTTTATTTTTCTGGTCAAGCAATATATCGATTTTACTATGTAGTTCCACTATCTCACACTAGATGTCAATAAATGTAGGATATAACAGGGACGGACTCAAAATATAAGAAAAGTGTCGCCATCTAATGTCGAGTAGACAGCACTTCATCCTTTTCTTTGAAAATGTAAACGTCCATAACGTTGTGCACAAGACGGGCGCCGACGGTAAAATGACTTTAGGCCACGCCTACTGTGATGATGACGTCACGACCTAGTTGAGTCACAGTGCACAGTTGCTTAGGCTGTCTCCTATCTATATTTTTTTGCTTCATGTGTGTAACACATATATTTATTTCATTGAAACCTTAAAATAGGGCTTAATTATTACAAAACTTTTAAAACATTGGAATGCAAATAATTCTTTACCTGCATTCAGTTATTAAATATTTTTGTATGCATACCATATAACAGTCTCAGGACAACATGTTTATACAAGTCGCAACTTGTTACAAGGGTTGGTACGCACCCCATACAAAAGTGCCCATTCTCCTTTTATTAATAGAAAATATTGAATGACTAAATTATTATGTTGTAACGTGCAAAAAGATGCTACAAAGTTACAAACACAACGTGTATCTCTTCTAATCTCTATTGTTAGTTGATACAATGTTAATTCATTCAATTTAATTAAATCAAAATTTAATATTACTATTAAAATCACAATAAAAAATTGGATACACAATTAATTAATTATACATGACACAACATTTAATGTGTGTCCTTTGGCATGACATTACAATATGATAGACACACTTTCACTAAACAAGTTCATAACTAAACAATAAATGCAGCTGCCTTAATCAAGTGCTTTACATTATCTTCCATTACAATATTATAGCGCTGTGTAGAACTATCACACTTTCACTGGAATACATAATCGAATTTTTAGGTACTTATTCTTGTAAGGCATATTTGAAACATTGAAAATTAGTCATGGGACTAACATTGATCAGACAATATTGCAAACTTGGCACAAACCATACGGTATGTGTGGAATGGCCCAGGAGAAAAACATATTGTTGGAATAGTGCGTCATGAGTTTATTACCTTCTGATTGAGTAGAACACAATTAAGTTAGCAACTATGATAAGGAACATAAGTCTGATCTTATCCTTAAACACTAATAAACATCATTGATGCATGAATTTAAAATTTCATTAAAATGGGCATAGAAATTAATTATTGATAAATTCAATTATGATCACAAGTTCCTACACAACCGTAGAAGTCTCAATCCAAAACAGAACAGCCTAATTTAAACAGAACACCACCACATTCACATGTAATTAATTAGTAATTTTAATTGTAGAGATAAATGCTCATAGTTATCACGACAAGACATATAAGGGCTCTTTTCAATTAGATCGTTTCGTGACGTACGGCTGCCGCGCGTTTCTCATTGCAGTTGTCGTACGACGCACGGGCGGTCGTGTTTTCATACAAAGTGTACGGTGCGGCAGCAGTGCGGTTGTCGTACGTTCGCGGTACGAACGGACGGTATATGAAAAAAACTACCGCAGGGGCGTCGTCGCAACAAGAAACGCGCGGCAGCCGTACGACAAGAAGCAACTAAATTGAAAGCGCCCTAAAAATCCTACGGTGTAGTTACAACTCGGTGTGGCGGGAGAGGATGCGGTCTTCCAGGTGCGCATGCATCTTCTCCACCTTGCGCGTGTGCTTCTTGATCTGCTCGTGCTGGTCTGCGAACAAGTCCAGCTTGTCGCCTGCAGCCGCTACCTGCGCACCAACCGTAACAACCGTTAAATTACTACTGTTCTCTGTAATGTGTATCCCTAACAAAGTTAAATACATACTCATAAAAGTCTGTCTGCCTGTGACGGCTAAACTACCGGATACCCTATTTGGACGAAATTCGGATTTGGTTGAAAGCCCAGGGTCACACATGAGCTACTTTTTTCAAAAAGCAAGCACTAAAGGCTTGAAAGAGAATAGGAATGTTAGTATGAAAAATCTAAGCCACCTCACACATTTAACTATGTATTAACGTTACACACTCAATAGCCCTACACTAAGATTCCCTGTCGTGGGTGCCGTGGCCAACACAAAACCAGACCGAGAACGAAAACTTAAAACTCATTTAAATTTCTGCTTCGCTTAGAATCGAGCCTGGAATCCTTTGAACAGCGATCTGGCATGTCACCCTGTGCGCTATTCGGGCCCATGGACCTAGACCATTTACCATCAGGTTGCTCGTCTGCTTGTTTGTCGACTGCTCATATCGTCGGTACAACCTAAAAAAGACAGCGTTAACAATAAGTGCGGTTCGCATGGCTTGAAATTCACGTCTCATTGTGCCTCGTGCGGTTTTCAAGCCATGTGATTAGTCAATCGCGCACAGCTCCGCTCCGCTCCGCCTCAGTGGAACCGCACCTTAACACTGAGATTGTCATACCTTACTGTGATGCTTGTTCAAGTTGCTGGCGTGGTCGGCCTGCAACGTGCGCAGCTTGAGCAGCCGGTTCTCGTAGTGCTGCAGCTCAACCTGACAGCACATTTTTTTTATATATAGAATTAAGCAAGCGAGGTTCAACTGCCGCCCATGACAACTGTGACCTACCTAGAACAAGACTCAGTTATCTAATGAAAGTTCTAATTCGGACATGTGCGTTGAAGACCGAGATAGTCGCCTCTAAAAAGTTTAAGCGGCAATTGGTATTGTTCATTACTTAGTTGAAATAATAATGTGATTCACAGTTACATAATTGTTTGAATTATCTAAAATGAGATAAAGCTACAAGTAGCGTCTGTTTGCATTAGATCATTTATTGAACTGATTGATATTGAATGTGGCCCATCAATCAATAATAATATAGACTAAAATTGATAAAAAATAGTACCTTCAAGGACTCCAGTTCATCAACGGTGAAGTTGGCGGCCGTCGCCAGACGCCACAGACCTTGCACTTTGGGCTCTATGAACTCCCTGTTGTTTGGACCTGGTAAAAGGAATTATGAATGAAATAAATGAATGGTCACATTTTGACACCTCACAGTTGCGGGGAAGATTTCACTATCACATTATAACTTTATGATCTGAAATCAACCATTTCTGTTACATAAATGTAAAAACTTGGCTGGGAAAAAATCTCAAAATCACATGCATGCCATAAAGGCCACAAACAAAACATCTAAGATCCAAACTCTAGGCACTTGGAGCTACAACTTATTTTAAATAAAAGGCAGGTGTCCGACCGCCAGCGAGCAGCGACTAGGTATAGGCTATTTACTCGCCCAAGAAACTTAAATACGACATTCTGCGTAAATAAAAGGGCGAGTACTCGCCCGCGGTGTGAACAGTCAGCGAGTACTCGCTGATATTTGCTTCTCTTTTGTTTACACGGATTGTCATAATATCTCTTGCATAATACGTGTCTTGGGCGTGTAAATAGCCTAGATTCACTCGCCGACTCGCCAGCGGTGGCTCAACTGCCTAACACATACCTCTTGCTGCAACTCGCATCAGTTTGTCATAACCATCACGCAAGTCCCTGTGCTTGTCGCGGATCATGTTGGCCTTCACAATGAAGTCTTTGGACAAGCCCTCCGGGGCGCCCTCTGATGCTGGGCGTATTTCATTAAACTTTTCTAGTTCCTCTTCATTTACTGCATCTATAATAAGACATATTACTCTACAATTGTTTGGAAGAGAGATTTAGAAAATGTTTTTGGTAATATTTTTCTGTTTAATTTACTTCATTTTTGCTTATTGGAAGAATTTTGAATTCCTGGAAATTTTTACTTATATCTTTTCATTACTAATTCAGGAATATAGTAACCATGCAGTGGCTGTTGACATTAGACAATTTATTATTAATTACCAATTTGTTCATTAAGCACAACTAACATCATCCAATAACTGAAACAGGTATACATATACATACTGTCATATCCCTCAACACCTTCACCATGTTCAACTTTATCAAGCAGCTCATAATACTGGTCAATTTTCTCCTGGTGGTGGGTAAACTCTTCTTTCAAGGCTGCTAACTCCTCACTCGTAAAGCCTGACGCCTCGGCCTTCTGCCACAGCATATTGAGCTTCTTGTCTTTAAATAGGCTTTTGTTAATGTGTGAATCTATTGCTTCATTGTGGGACTGGAAAAAATATTATTTTGCAATGATTTTAAAATGACCAAGTGGTAGGGCTCTTTCAATGTACGCGGTTCCTGTCATACAGCTGCAGTGCAGAATCAACATGAAGCAACTTAATTAAAGCGCCCTTATTCAACAACAATAATCATTCAAGCAGTTGAAAACAAAAGTAATAAAAATTTTATATAAAAAACAAAACTAAATGGAATTTAAGTGGTGCTTGGAGACTGTTACTAAGTGCAAATAAAAGTAAATCTTACTATACAATAACAAACTGAGGCAATGACGTTATTCATTCCCTGTTGAATCATTTTTTCTGGGTAAATCTAGACCCATAACTTCCTCTATTTTTTATTGCTAGTCCCATAAATATCCCGTAAAAGAAAGGCAAACGAAAATTTTAAAATTATGTTTTAGCACTAGGTAAAAATCTATATACACTCCAAAAACCACAGTAATTTTGCAATCACAGACAGATATTGGTTAGTTATATGTTACAAGGTTGGTTATATGTATACTTAGAATGATTTCCTATGCTTAGCTGAACTAACCTTATCATGCTTTTGTTTATTGGAATAGTCTTCAAAGTGCTCTCGCAGGCCATAGTTGGTCATGATGGCTGTGAGTTTCCGCCGCAGTTCCGCCTCCTTCAAGCCCTCTTTGTCTCCTCCATCGCTCTTAAACCTCTTGTATGTGACCTCTTCCTTGTCCTGTATCATGAGGTCACTGAACAGTGACTTCAGTTTGGTTGCACTTAGACGCTGAAAATACCATAAGCATATTATTATGAATCAGATTTTTCATAAGACATTGTTAAAAGGAACATATGTAGATAAGAATGGGTCAATACAACTTTATCTAAAGTGGGTGTACTATCAGTATATTTATTGAAGAATTTGAATTCACAAATGAAGATATTTATATCCAACAGCCAAAGATCATAAAATGTTTATTTGTAAGCATAGGATACATGGAGACCCTGCGGAATGTTTCAATGCAAACACAATTTTTATGAACATAATTAATGTTTGACACATTAAGTATGCCGCATCTTTATTTATACTCCAGACACAACAACAATGTTAATTTTACAGTAAAAATCATGATGATAATAGAATCTTTTGAAAAATTCTGCAGATTTAACTACATAGAAAATGACGGTAGGCGTAAAATAGTAATAGCATGACCGATATAAAAAAGAATACCTGCTGTGCTTTACTCCACAATATATTCAGCTTATTCATTCGAAAAGGTTTATCCAAAGTCTTAAAATCGAGATTGTCTTTTTTCTTTTTTTCGTTAGCCGTCTGAGAATATTTATTTTCACACAAAACAGAACAGATGAGTAGGGCGAACACTACACATGATGTTACTCTTAAGATCATTGTGAACTGATGTATACAAATATTTATGAATATTATAACTACGATATTGAATAAAATAAAAACTACTCTCTCGTAAATAGCCTTAGGTCGTTACACGCAAGAGCTTGAGGTCGGGGCTATGTTATCAATCAAGTACCTCCACAGAACACTATTACTCCTAGCGGAGAGTACCTACCTACCTCCCCAAAAGTGAAATAAAATACCAATAAAAATGTACTCTGTGTACCAAATACATTTAACAAGTGGCAGTTTGCTTTGCTTTGCTTTGCTGCCCGCCGCGATTGACAGATAGGTAGGATCATAGGGACAAAATAGGTATTCGATTTCTCAAGGTATCGATATTTTTGTTTCAGTACCTTTCGATCCTATAGTTTTGAGATACTTTCTTAAACTAGTTATATTTTCTAGAAATTGGCGACCATTTTTTTGTCAACGTCCATATAAATTTCCTCCTTCGATTATTTTCGTATAAAATGAGTACAATCCGCGATGAGTTAAAAGTTTGAGTCATAAGTTTAAAGTCATATCTACTAGACATGAGCACGATATATCAAAACGTAACTTATATCGGATATGTCTTGAATAACAAAATCATATCGATAAACCATTCAACATAACTCAGTTATGATGATATCACAAAAACTTTATTGAATCGATACAAAGATTTGGTTATATCAAAACTCAAAATATAAAATCGTAACGAACGACGCAATGCAAACTTTACAAACGTTATGAATCATATCATATTCGCTCCCTCTCTTTCTAAATACTACTAAAACTACGGGTGCAAAAGAGATAAGGCGAATATTTCGTTTTCTTAGCTAAAGTCATAATGATAATGAATATCTTACTAAGCTAGCAATACGGTTTAGATTCTATTGTATAATTACGAAAACGTTTTTGAAATAGGTATATGCAATATTTCGTCACCTCAGTGCTTGTTTGGCCTATCTACCAAATTTTTCGAAAATTAACTTTAAATGCAGTGTATTGTAATAAGGGTTGTTATGGACTGTATGTTTTTTCCTATCGCACGAGTACTGTTTGAAATAATAAGAGACACCCGTTCACTGCTGATGGTTTATTGCAACTAAAAAAATGATGCATCTACAATGTAGACGAGCGAACTGGACATACCGCCCACCAAAGGACAATAGTCCTTTAACTATACATAAACTATAAGAAATTACATGAACCAATGTTAGAAAAAAAAAATAACAAGACTTTGAATTGAACTAAGATCATCATAACCAACAAATTAGTATATAAACAAAACGTTTGAATTCTCTTAAACGAGATTGTACCTTGAAACATGAAACATCTGAAACCTTAACAAAATTCATCAACTGCCTTGTGAACAAAATAACTATCAATAAAGTTAATTTAACAAATAATTCACTTTGTTTTAACTATTGCTTAAATAATGTAATGTAACATGCAACTTCACTGTCTATATGTTATGATATAACATTAAGAAAACAAGAATAATAACAATGTACATGTACTAAATGTTGTAGAACATGTAAATTTAAATATTTGTGGCCTAATTAGTTTCTATTGGTAAATAACAAAGTTTCGATATCGATCGCTTAATGATATCCCTTCCACACTTTATACTGTACACTCTAGTTATGTTATCTGGTCCGGGATGTTTTGCACACACTCGCCCCAGTGGCCACTTGCCCGGGGGTAACTGTTCGTCTTTTAATAGCACAACATCACCTATTTCGAATTCTCTTACGCGTCTTAGCCACTTAGGACGTTCTTGGAGTCGAGTTAAATACTCATTTTGCCACCGGTGCCAGAAATCCCTAACCAATCTCTGTACATACTGCCACCGTGAAAGGCGATTTACGTTTATATCTCGTAGATCTGGGCTTGGTATGTTAACTGGTGCCTCCCCTATTAAAAAATGACCAGGTGTAAGTACCTCGAAATCGGTATCCGTGATATCAATGGGTGTTAATGGTCGTGAATTCAGACACGCTTCGATTTGGCACAGCGTGGTAGCCATTTCTTCAAACGTGATCCTACTGTCTAGTATACGTCGTAAATGGTGTTTTACTGACTTGACGCCCGCTTCCCATAGTCCACCGAAGTTTGGGCTGTATGGCGGAATGAAATGCCACGTGGTACCCTCGGAAGCCAAGACTTCGATCAAGTGTGTAGGTAATTCTGATTGAGTAATCTTCCAAGCTTCGCTAAGATATTTGTTGGCACCTATAAAGTTGCGCCCTTGATCACTCCACATATGTGTACAGCGTCCTCTCCGTGCAACGAACCTATGAAAGGCTCCGATGAAAGAGTCTGAAGATAAATCGCCAACCAATTCTAGGTGAATTGCTTTAGTAGCCATGCATATAAAAATGGCTATGTATGCCTTATTCGACTTTGCTCCTCTTCCCCTGGACATTAAGATTTGTAGTGGACCGGCAAAGTCTACTCCACTGTGAAGGAATGGCCTTGCAGGCGTAGTTCGAACCGATGGTAAGTCCCCCATAATTTGAGGCCTTATTGCAGCTTTATGTCTTGCACAAATAATACATTTGTGTACAAATGTCTTCACTGCGTTTTTTGACCCAAGCATCCAATATCTTGATCTGATATAGCAAAGCATTAACTGAACTCCACCATGCATCGTCTTTCGATGAGCATCCTTTACGATCAAGTACGCTAAGTGGCTTTTGCCGTTTATTATTATTGGATGTTTGGTTTCCTCCTGCAAATTCGAATTTCTCAATCTGCCGCCCACCCTGAGGACATTGCAGCAATCCAGGTAAGGATTTACAGCCTTCAATTTGCTATTTTGTTTTATATTTGCCTTGTTAACTAATCGGTCTAGATCTTCAGTAAAATCTTCTCTTTGTTCTATTCTTATACAAATCATTAATGCATTTTCTAATTCTTCAACTGTTATCGGTTTGTTAATATTAGATGAATTTTTTAAAAAATTTAAAAATCTTTTACTGTAAACTATTACTCTTAGAAGCTCTTCTAGCGAATCAAAATTTTCAAAATTTATTGCTTTGCTTTCTTCATCTATTTTTATATTTACTTCTATTTTCTTCCTTTCTATGTCTGTAGGGATAATATTTGGCCTCGATAAATATATTTCTTTGTTCTTTAGCCATTTTGGACCTTCCCACCATAATTCATTTTGGATTAATTCATTCAAATTAAGTCCTCTTGAGCCAATATCTGCTGGATTTGACTTTGATTGCACATGGTACCATTGAGAATTGCTTATGTTGTCCAATATTTCCACCACTCTATTGCTCACAAACACCTTCCATCTCATTGGATCTCCACTCAACCATGACAAGACAACAGAAGAATCTGTCCACGCATATACCTTTTCGACGGGTAATCTCATCGCTTCACGAACTTGAGTCATTAATCTGGCCAATAAAACCGCAGCGGAAAGCTCTAATTTAGGTATAGAAATAGGCCTTACCGGCGCGACTCTAGTCTTACTTGCTAAAATCCCGGTTTTTATTTCACCTTCATTAGTTTTTACTCTATAATAAATAATTGCACAATAAGCAACCTCTGACGCATCACTAAATCCGTGAAGTGTAATATTATCTAGTTCCTTCCTTTCTGTCTCAATCCATCTTTTAACTGTCACTTCATCTAAATTGTTAAAGCTGTTTCTTATTTTTAACCATTCTTCTTTAAGTGTATCTCCTACATATTCATCCCATTCTAATCTCTCCATCCAAAGTTTCTGTATAAGAATTTTAGCTGGAATTATCGCCGCACCCAACCAACCAAGGGGATCAAATAATCGCTGTATGTCTGCGAGGATGTTTCTTTTTGTTATAATGGACGGTAGCGGTGGTAATTTCAGTTGATATTGAAATGAATCTGTTGCCATATTCCATGTTAATCCTAAAGTTTTTATTATGCATTCTTTATCCTTTTCTATATTATCTTTCTTTTCTTCTATTATACTATTTAAAAGTTCCTTGCTATTTGAAGCCCATTTTTGTAATGTAAATCCTCCCTTGCTTAATATACTCGTCATTTCCTTGCATATTTTTGTTGCTTCCTCAATAGTATAACATCCACTCATACAATCATCAACGTAGAAATCTTCTTTTATGACCCTTGCTGCTTCAGGAAAATCCTTACCTTCCTCTTCAGCTACTTGCATTACAGTCTTTATAGCCAGATATGGTGCTGAAGCTGTACCGAATGTAACTCTCAATAACCGGTATTCTTCTATTTCTTCTTCTTTACTCTTTCGCCATAAAACTCGTTGTAGATCTGCATCCTCCCTGTTGACTAATACCATCCTATACATTTTCTGTATGTCAGTTACGAAACAAATTGGTTTCATACGCCATCTCATGACTAAAGATCTTAAATCTTCCTGAAGTTGAGGACCTATCAAGAGTATATCATTCAGTGAATTACCTTTTGATCCCTTGCATGAAGCATCAAATACAATCCTCATTTTTGTAGTTGTACTTTCTTCTTTCATAACAGCGTGATGAGGTAAGTATATTGATTTTCTACTTCTGTCTTCTTCTGGCACTTTCTCCATGTGGTTTAATTCTACGTATTCTTCTAACACTCTCATATAATCCTTCTTAAGTGATGGGTTTTTATCCAACCGCCTTTCCAACAATGTAAATCTCTTGAGTGCTATATCTTTTGTTTCCCCTATGCTCTCCACTGAATCCTTCAATGGAAGCTTGACAACATACCTTCCTTCTTTTGTTCTACTATAGTTATTTATATAAACCTCTTCACATTTTCTTTCCTCCGCTGTATATTCTCTTTTCTTTGTTTCTTCTATATGCCATAAGTTTCGCAACATGTTATCTACATCAACTTCTAACCTGTGATGCATGACCAAAATTGTATCTTTAGATGTATCTTCACACACGTTACCAAACAAAATCCAACCCAGACTGGTTTCCTGTGCGGATGGTGAGCCTGGTGGACCCTTGATTAAATTGTTTTTAATTATCTCCGTGTATACTTCTATTCCAAGTAACATATCTACCTTACCTGCAATAAAATATTGAGGATCAGCCAAGTTGAGACCATTCAAATGAGACCATTGTTCCCTTGGCTTGATTGAGGTGCACGGTAACTTAGTCGTCACGTGTGATGATAACACATATGCCCTTACAGGGAGGCTGAATTTCGAATCATACCTAGACAAAACCTCCAACTGTACCACGTGATTGACCGTAGTTGTAGATGAACCCACACCTGTTACCTTACCATTGATTGCAGTTCTTTTGAGTTGCAATGTTTGAACCGCTCTTTCACTTATAAAGGACGCCTGTGACCCAGGATCTATCAACGCCCTTAAAATTGTAACCTGACCCGTAAAACTCCTAACTGACACCAGTGCAGTGGCTAAAAGTGCTCTTTTGTGACCCGTCGCTAAGTGTGATGCTATGGAAACCTCAGGTAAGTTTTTATTATGAACTTCTATATTTGTGTGTAAAGAAGATAGCCCGGTTGTATTCTGCTTAACGATCTGAGACCCGGTATCTTCATGTTCATCCTCTGTATTACGATGCAGAAGAGAGTGATGACGTTTACCACAAATTCTACAAGAACTCTTTTGTTTACAGTTGTAAACAGCATGACTCGACGATAGGCAATTGTAACACAAACGTTGTTCTTTAACAAAATCCCTACGCTTAAATGAATTTAATTTAGCAAAATCTTTACAATTAAATAACAAATGATTTTTGTTACAAAAACTACAAGTTAACTGTGATGAATTAACATGATAAGAACGTTCTTTAATGGTCCGAGTTGTGACTGGTTGTGCTATTAAAACTAATGTTTGAATATTACATTCCAAAAATTTTAAAAGACTTTTAAATGAAGGCAACTCCTGGTTATATTCTTTACTCACGCAATTCTCCCACTCCTTGTGTGTCTCCGAATCTAATTTTTGAGTAATTAAAAATACTAACACTGGATCCCAAGAAGCGGTAGATACGTTTAAACCTTGAAGATTGCTCAAACATTCATTTGTATTATCGATTAATATTTTTAATTGACTTGCCGACTGAGTATTAATTTTCTTGATAGAAAACAATCGTTTTAACAATGAATTAACTATAAGTCTCTTATGCGAATATCTATTTTTCAATGTATTCCAAGCTGTAATATAATTAGTATCGGTTACTTGAAAATTCTGAATAGTATTTTTCGCTTCTCCGGTCACACACGACTTCAAATAGTGTAGTCTTTGCACGTCACTAAGTCTTGCATTCCGATGAATTAAAGACATAAACACGTCCTCGAACGATTGCCATTCTTCATATGCGCCCGAAAAAGTAGGTAAGTTCATTTTCGGCAGATGGACTTCAGCTTCGATTGCACTCGATGACTCCTTCCCCGGCGAAGCATACTCCATTTTACTGGTACTCGCCGCAGATTTACTCGTGACACTCGCTAGCATGTCCTTCATGTCACCTCGTAGCTCCAAGAACAATTCTTCAAACTTACTGTGGTCATCTTGCGAAAAATAAGATAAACTTGCACGTTGTTCCTTATTAGTAGCTTGTAATAACTTTTTGTGCGCCTCGCGAAACGAACTTCGATATTCTTCGATACATCCGATTCTTGATTGTAAATAACCAGCCGTTAATCTTGCCTTCGGACACTTTTTGTGATTAATATAAGCCTTTTCCAACATTTGATATAAGTCTTGAAGTAATACAACTGATTCTTCCATTATAGACATCGTAATAAACAAGTAATGTTATCTTGATTTATGAACAATAGAAAGAATGTACGATGCAGGTGCGTGGCTCGTTGCAGCGAAGTTCATATGAAAAAAATTGTTTACTCCGAACGTGAATCAGTTGCCGGGTCGCCGCCTCGTCCCGTAGCATCCGCTCGAATATGGACCAACATGTATTGTAATAAGGGTTGTTATGGACTGTATGTTTTTTCCTATCGCACGAGTACTGTTTGAAATAAT
This sequence comes from Hesperia meskei straton, assembly GCA_018248915.1. Classification (NCBI taxonomy): domain Eukaryota; kingdom Metazoa; phylum Arthropoda; class Insecta; order Lepidoptera; family Hesperiidae; genus Hesperia; species Hesperia meskei. The sequence continues at coordinate 12,614 of DWJQ01000809.1, forward strand.
AAGAGACACCCGTTCACTGCTGATG
>DWJQ01000810.1:0-12638 GCA_018248915.1 Hesperia meskei straton
AACCGTTGGTCCCGGTTGTTATCGATTGATAGCAGTCGTTAAGCCATGTCGAAGGCCTTCAGGCGGCTTCAAAAATTTCGACACTGGGTTGGCCATTAACCCCTCCATCAACCCGCATTGGAGCAGCGTGGTGGAGTATGCTCTAAACCTCCTCAGTAATGAGGAGAGACCCGTGCTCAGTAGTGGGCCATTAGTGGGTTATAGCTTTAAACAGTCAAAGCCTCCCTTTTTAACAAAATTGCAGATTGAAAGATTTGATTACTAGCTAATCATGGCTATTTTTACTTACTAACATTATATAAAATCATTTAGTATAATTCGCATGCAACTGCGGAGCTCTGTAAAACCTTATTTTTCTATTTTATCCATCCCTAATTTCATATTCCCATCGCTACTTAACTTACGCCACTAACTTGATCAATTAGACATCATACACTGACTGCATTGGTCACTTGCAGAAGTGACATTTTTAAAAGTCACTGAACTTTACGTTAACCCGAATTGGCTTGTCCGTCTGTCTGTTATGTCCACAATAATTAATCACGCTCCTTGCCAACAGCCAAGGGACTGTAATAATGTCCAAGGACTACTTTAATTTATTACATTTCCCTCCAAAGTCCACTGGCAATTAATAGTTTGTACATGTCACGGTTTAGCTACTGTAGGGCCGAACCTTAATCCTACTTTAATCAAAATAAACGATCTGTTTTGAATCGTTTTTAGTTGCAGTTTTAAATATAGACGTGAACGTGAACGGGAGTTATTAGACATAATGTCTTAATATTATACATCTAACTCTATTCACAGGATTTACGCTACATTTATATCTTTATTGAATAAATAAATACAAACGCGACAGTTTAAAACGTCGACCAAGGATTAATAATATATGAACGTGTAAAATTAGTCGCCATGGCACCCGCGATCTTATTATAAACACAAAAAGCACAAAATAACAATAGCTGACTTGGAATGTGACATCGCACGGGAATTTCGTTACGTTTTGTTGAAACTGGTATATCTCTTATATGTAATATAAATAAATTTAATGTGAATTCAATGTGAATTAGTTTAGGAGTTAGAGTTGACTGTAACGTCTGAAGTTTTCTTAAGCCAATTTTGAAATTTATTACCTACCTGAGTAGTAGAGAGAAATATCACTTTTTAAATTAAAGAAATGGAATGAATTGAAAGGTAACGTGAACAAAATAGCTAAACTTTACTAAAATCTCAATTGATTTGTACCTATTCGATGGTGTTAATTTATAGACTTGGCGTAGGCACTCGTAGTTATATTTTTCAGGAACTTCAGGGAAACTTTCTTTGTTAATATCTTATAAATTATTATTAATTGAACGTACGACAGTTACTTGGCATTATTTATGTTAAACTTGAAACAATGGAACATTAACATCCCAAAATTGAAGTCTAGCAGACAGTACGTCATAATGTACAACGTGTTCGTCTACGAACCATCAATGAACACCTGAGCACGAATGGCCTTTCAAGACTACTTCTCGAACTGTAAGTGTGCGCTATTTTCGTGTGCCGACCTCGCACCATATGATCGGCGAAACTGCAAGCGGTCGTTGACTCATAACAATGTTTAATAAATTCGGCAGCGTGATGGCTCCGACCCAATTCGTGACGTATGCATACGTCATCCGTGTCTTCATTCAATAGGTATCTACCATCTCTAATGAACTATCCTTTGAGTCATTCCGAATTCTAGAACATTTTTCCGAGCTAAAGTTTAATTTTTTTAATGTTTTTGTTTATGTTTATGATTGTAATGTTAGTTTGAATCGTTGATTCATATTAAATTATCTTGTAACACACACAGTACAGATTACTGAAGCGTCGATAAGCTTTAGCTCGGCGATTTTGAATCAATAAACACTGCACTTCGTTTATTCGCTTGAGAGGTGTTAAAAGCGTACTGATAAGCTAATGTAGCCAGCCTTTACTTTAAAAATTATGAATTCACTTTTATAGCGGTTATTTTAAACCTTCACTGCACTAAAATTGTCAAAAACAACACTTATAATATATGTGAGATTGCCTCACGGTATTTTCACCCCAATGTTTAGAATACAAACGACTTGCTAAAATGAAATATTCAGCTTTAAGAGTATTCGGGAGTGCAAAGGACGTTTAATACATTTTCAAAACTTAATAATATATGAGGTCGAATTATGAGGTTTCTTTATAAAAAATTAACACAATATGATTTACACTGGCGCCTTTCAATATTCATTGGTAGCTAATAATTATTATAATTATTTTGTAATTAAGCCTTACGTATTATCAACTTAAAATAAATTGGACTGCAACAATACCTCCCTAGGTATTTATATATTTTTTTACTTCTAACTTCTAAATTGTAGTTTTCTCGTGTAATGATTTAAATTTTTAAAGATAATTTGTTACTCACTAAGGGCGTGGACCCATGTCTACGGTGCGGCGCCGTTTGTCGTGCAACGGTACGGCACCGCCGCCGGCAGATGGCGCGGCGCCGTGCCGCGCCATCTGACGGCGGTGATGCCGTACCGTTGCACGACAAACGGCGCCGCACCGTAGACATGGGTCCACGCGCTATCATATACATAGATACCTACTTCAAATATTGTCAGGTGGTTAACCTCAACAGTTAAATTGTTTTTCTTCAAACATCATCAGTCAATAAGTTAATTTTCTTTCTTATCCGCTCTGACCCCCGTATACAATCCCTAAAAACTTCAGTCGTAGGTACAAGTACGTTGCTTTTGACCCGTATTGAATTTAATAAATTTATCATACGAATAACAAGATAATCTTCAGCGTGATAAAATATAACATGTTGCAAAAAATATTATGAAAATATCGTAGCTAAATGGTCAATGTCTAAAAGACAAGTATCTTAATACGGGCAACGCTCTTGAGAACTGCAGCTCATATAACTCGTTATTTATGAATGGGCGTTGATGAACGTCTCATTTTATTATGATTTATTGTTTATCCAATAGAGTGAGATATTTAATTTTCATGGCTACTTATTTCACTGAGATGAATTATAAAGACAAATTGAGAAGCTCTTACAGAAAGTGTCATTGCAAAATGTACATAGATACATAGTTGTATTTGTTCAGATAAGATAGTACGGTAATAAGTAAGCGCTACATACATACTCATAGCCCCATTCTGTAATAACTGACGTCGTAGCGTGGACCATAGAAACGCAAGAATACACACTCGTAAGTACTGAGAATCAAACCCAAGACCCTTCGAATCGAACGGCACGACGGCGACGCGGCGGTGAGGTATGGTAACCATATATACGTAATTTGAAATTTTCCATTCAACGAAGGTGCGGTGAAATAAGTAATTATTATAAATATGTACTTATATTAATTATACATCCTTGATAGGGATGATTCGATAGGATTAAAAATATGTAACTACTTCTGTAGTCAAACACCCAAAAGCAAGTTATAAGGTCACGTTATTTGGATGAAATGACTTGTCGGTAAAACTGAATATTTTACCCTGCATTAATCACCCGAAGATAACTGTCAATTATGATTTTAAGGGTAGTTAATCACCGTAAGTGAACATTTAAAACGCAAACCTCACTGTAACCAATCGTTACCTATTATCTGTATTAAAAAGTTGTGTTTTTAAATTGCAAACATGGATTTGGGGCCAACTTCGAAGCGGTTTCCAGTTCAGTAAGTATATAGTTTCTTGATGAAAGAAACTAGTATTGCAATCAATTAGTGATCATAAAATTTTCAGACGTGTACATTAGTCCATACATTCCCGTGGCAGTGACCCAAGTATTCGTTAAAGATGCAGTGTTCGGGACTAGACGGGAGTACGGGACGCAGTTCAATGACTGATGCGTACGCGTGACCGCACCTCATACTACTGATAGATTATATATCGCCGATACTAGCCATTGTCTTATGACCTTCGTCGTAATTTGTACTAATTAACACATGGATTCATTAAAAATAAACTGTAGGTATCTAATACCGACAATGATAACTTATTATATACAAAACTATTATGGATGCAAAGTAGTTCCGTTAAATACTTTGAGATATTCAAGATATTTTTTTACGATATGTGACACTTAGTATATCCTCTTATGCAAATTCAAAAGTAACCGAGTCTTTAAACGAATGAGTCATACATATTTCTTGTAACTTATACTCCTGAAAAAGGGTACGAAATAGCGTTAAATTAGGTAAGCAATAAAACTAGTAACATGTTCAGTAAGAATACTAAGAATACAGTTCAGTAAGTATACAAAGAATTATGAACATAAATTCTTGCAGGAGGCAGATAGATAAATAGAAACATTTATTTCGATCATCCCACGCATAAAACTTGGTGAAACACAAAGAAATCAGTTCTAGAACCGCGGAAATAAATCACAAGGCGAAGAGTTATTCTCCACAGCCACAACGTATTAACATTCTATTACGAATGAGTAGTTTCTTTGTGAGTCCAAAATGGTCAGCCAGCTGAGTTGTCCGGAATGGACAGTGTATAATAATGCAAATAGATAACGCTTTATTCATGTACCTACTTATCTATCCGGCGCTAACATTTGAATAGTATTGTTCGATTGAACTAGTTTAAAATTAAAACGATTTTCAAGCATACAATTTTGAAGAAAAGTGAGAAGGAGATGTATGTTAAGTCCGCCAATCCGTATTTGGCCAGCAACGTGACTATGACCTTAACCTTCTCATTCTGAGACGAGAGCCGTGCAAAACAGTGGGACGGTTATGGGTTGCTATGATAAAATAAAGGAGACTGCTTTGAATTTACTTTTTTAGCTCATTTAAATTTAATATGTATTCATTAGATACTTTTCATTTCATAAATCATATTATATAGGTAGAGTGTCGTCCGACACTGCATACATATAGCTAAAGATCATGAGTTCTATATGGACAGAGACAAGTTTTGCTGTTTAGATAAGATTGTCGTTTGTATAACCTACAATTACTTATAAGAATCTAAGTAGGTATACAACCTTTTATTTTGTCCTTTCATGTGTATTACCTCCAGTATACCAAAGGTAGGTTGCTACTAAAATAATTATAATTATATTATGTACCTTGTTGACAATGAATTGTTGCTAAGTTACCTTTTGCACTTCACCCTCAAAAGCAAAAACGTTACTTACTACCAGGTGAGATTGTTACAATATTTAATAATAGCAATAACATGTAAAATTTTAACCGTATTTGTACGTAAGTTGGAACTATTTGAAAACTCCATTGAACAATGCTATTGAAATGCTGAATTCCTTAAACCTTCGTCACTGTATTAGTAGGTACTAGGTACTTAATCGATCCATATTTGTAAATAAAACCAACATTCACCTATAATTTGATATTTGTTGATTTACAATTATTAAAGTGACTCGAACAAATATAATATAGAATAAAATTTTATACTCTGACGCGATATTAAACTAAATCCAAATAAAATCTTTTTCAGTCTAAGTTTCTGTTATATTCCTTTCATAATGTTTCTATTACCTATAATGCAAATTATTCCACCATTCCTTTGAATGTTCTCTATGTGACTTTAAATAAAAATACGGTAAAGAATAGAAAATAAAACAAAACAGACTTTTCCATTTCGAAAAACTTTTTGATTACATTTCAAGATCCTCATACAAATTGCAGTACTATTTCAAATTGACTTAAGTAGACTGTTATTCAAGTTATAAATCAAATCATGCGGTTGGTAAGTGGTCCCTTTGTGGGAATCCATGCGATGAGTAGCGAAGTAGTTTCGCCATAACAGTCGGTGCAAGATCGCACTCTCCGCATAACTGGATACTTGAATCAGAGTTATTGACTTCTTATTACGACATACGTCTGTACTCTGATCACATAAACAAGGCTACGTTTTGTTGCATGATTTAAACTTACGTCGAAACTCAGAAATACAGAATTTTGTAAAGGTTTAAGTGAAACTGAACAAAATAAATGATGGTAAGTGGCCGTCTTTACCTAAGATGGACATCAAGAACTACAAAGGAATCCAATTCGTTGCTGTCTAAGAAAGAAGAAAGTAAGAAATTATCAAGCTATCAAGCTCCTAGCCGGAACATGTTGTTAACAACTAATATAACTGCATGGTCGATCAAAGTCGTTCATAAATATCTGAAGCAAAAAGAGAATTAGCGACGCCAAAAACAATAACGGTACTCCTTTTTTTTGGGGACTCTACTTGCCGCTATAATACCTGTAGGTACTTAACGCAGGATGAAACATAGATACATTAATAAATTAGATACATTAATTTGGAAGCCATACAAATACAGCAATTTATTAAAAGACCAAGAATGTGTGATTGCAACATTTGCGATAGCAGTATGTACAGCCTTTTACATGATTATTAAAATTATTCTAATCGTTTAATCCGACCATCTGTTCAACTTTTGTGAAGTTAATTAAGTGGAATCTCCACCTTCCACATCCTTAATCAAAGCAAGACGCAAATGAGTTCATTCATAACTCACAACCGGTCTACAAATGACGACAAGGTTATAGAAGTTTACATGCTACACGCTTATTTTACCCCTTTATAATACAAGTAGGTCTTAGAATTAACTCGTAAAATCTACATTACTTTTATGTCCCCGTAAATATCAATTTATGACAACGTTGTACAAAGCTTACCTACGTCGAATTCATAAAATATAATGTAAACATAAGATTAAAGATAATAAAATATAAAGCGGTTCTGTGAAACGAGTAAAAATATCCGGTAGAGTAAGTAATATTGCTCGGTCAACAATATTGACCAACGCTATTACAAAAAATAATTTTGTTAGTACTTTTTAATGACTAAATCCTTATTTTCGAGTAGGTACCTATAATAATTATCTAGACAGCATATGGATCTTACGCGACCCTACGCAACTCTATACAATTGTACGCTCTACTACTACTTCTTCATTACTTTTGATACATACTGTCGTCAATCAAACAAGTAAACTGTAACCCAAGGGAATACCGACAACACAAAAGTCATCGTGTTGTGGTTATTACGATCATTCCATTTTCAAAAACCGGTAACATACCTAGATAATACTCTCGTATAAATAATCGCCAATCGATATAGAGACCAGTATGAGACCAAGTTTTTCTCACGCGCTGACTTCGAGGAATCGTTCGTGTCGACGGTGGATGCATTCTAGCGACTAGTCCGTGCCTTGTTTCCCGAGTGGGCTCAGGACAGGTTACCTAACTTGACCTTAACTTGCTCTGTAATCTAAAGCCACATAGATTATCTAATTCAAAATCGCTAGCTACCACTCATGACCTTCATTCCATAACTACCGTTTCTTCAGGCTCGTTTAGAATGGAAGAGAAGAATAGTGAATAATGAGTCCTTTAAAATATATGATTTATTTTTAATCAACAGTACACACTTACAGCCGCACAAGAATCCCCTATGACGGACAGACCAGAAACTCATCATTTAAATTTGGTTTCCAATGGGAATCGGACCCAGGATCCCTTGAACGGCACTCCGACTTGGCGTTGATTGCGCCATACCAGTCGTCGATTAAAAAACCATTAATGTTAAACTTAAAGTTACCTTATCTACGTTTGAACTTACAGCTACCATAGCGGGTTGACTAGCGTGGCAAAAATAGAATACATATACAGAGGTTTGAAGGCACGTTAATTCATTCAACATAACAGCTCCTCTATTCACTTACCCATGTGCATTCACTTTAAATCTAATTTCAAAATCACAAGTGTTCTGTGACCATCGAAATTAGAATGCTCATCACTACGCTAGCAGCTGAATGGGACCGATACTGATCTACTTCATTAGCATCACTGCATTCATCCTTTGCACCATGACAACTACGACCTTATAAGACGTAGGGCTATCTTGCATAACCATATAATACGAGAATTTACACGAATACTAACCATTGATACTCATCAATGTTATTTCTTAAGCGTATGAGTATCACTGGATAGAGAGCGCTAGTTGAGCTCGAACAAAGTCTTGTATTTCGTATTGTTATTAGGTACTCTACAAATATGTGGGCTTTAGTTTATATAATTTAGTTTATATATTTATGTAAATAGCTTTAGTTTCTTAAAAAATTACTACAGTATAAAAATGTGTAGTTATCTAAAAACAAAGGTGCAGCTACACGTACCAACATTACATTTTCTCGGCAGTAAGGAGCGAGAGTTGGACTATAGAAACCGTTTGAGCAAGACTATTACGCTTACTCATACAGTAAACTACGAAATGAAGTGACTTTGTACCAGGTGCGTAGAATCCTACACTTTAATTACTTTACTGATTCACGAGTTCCTGCTAATCCACGACCATTGTAGCCACGGGCCGCCGTCCTGTGAACGTTTTAATTACGCTCTATCAATTCATTGACGTTCTTCCTACTTTACTTGTTATTTACCCGTTGTAAAGACGACCATAAGTGTTTTGTTATGCTGTAAAGTACCTATTTGCACTTAAATTGCTAAGAATTGTTAAATTATCGACTTTGCTTGTATGATTTGTTTATGTTATAAAAGATTAAATTCGCACTGAGAAAACAATTTCCCTCGGTAAAAAACACACTTCTTTTACACTATTATAAATCGTTAATACAAATTACGATTATAAATTGCATTGATTTTTCGTATAATCCTTGGTTGAAACCAAAGTGACTACTAAAGCACCGGTCTCTCCTCTCCATAATTAGTAGAATTACCTGAAGCATAAAGCATCCAGTGCAGATTGGTTGTGAATTTTATCCAGATAATACTTAGTAGGTATGTGCAATTTAAATTTCATGTAACTAGGTCGACATCCAAAAAAATGTATGGCTTTGTTTTTATTTGAGAAGAAGAAATCAAAATGTAATATATATTAATAAGACGTAACTACAATTCACTGTTTGTTGACGCTAATGAATGTGACTGACGATTTATACTTTTTTTCATTTTTTTAACGTCATGTCAATTACAAATTGAGGACCTGAAATTTTTCCTGTACTAAAAAGTGCAAATTCCATGCTAGCTTATTCCTAGAAGCTTGTTATAAATAACATCAAATTAATTCGATCAGGAATTCACTGACATTTCCGTTGTCCCAAAGTTTTAATTGAATGAACCCTCTAGTGTTTCATTAATTACATTCTTGGAGTTAACCACACTTAACTTGATCGATAGATAGTAAATGATTGAAAATACTTGAAACGGAACAATGCACGCCATTAATGAGGTTTCGATCTATGTTCATCAAATATTACACTTTATTGTATAGAGTACTTTATTTTTAAACATTTAAACGTATAATTTAAATATCTGTATGTCAAATATCTAAATGATTTATACTTTATTAATTTTATTTTGTCATAACCCTTTGGCACCTCACTAAAGTGCGTTCAACCTTAAGCTGTGAGAGAACTTTCTTTAATAAACTTCAAAGAAAAAGTTGTAGGTATGTAATGTTTTTGTCGACCCTTTTTTATAATAAAGCAGTACCCCAACATAAGTTGGGTTTAGGAAACCATGATAGAAACTGAGGATTCTGTGGATTGAAAAGATAAAACCTGGAGTTCACTGAAATGCAGGAGAACGTTGACCTCCACGACAATAATTGTAAATACTCAAAAAAATCTGTGTTCTCTGTCTAAATGACTATTTATCCGCTCAATAAAATTCGTTATATGATTTAACTTTTATTATTGCATACATTTCAACTGTAGTGGGTACTCACCATTATCACTTCACTTTCAAGAATATTCTCTGCTTCAAGAGCAAGTTTTTATGTACCTACCTAAGTATTCACACAACATTTATGAAAAGAAAGTAAGCTAAGTGAGTTTTATTAGTGGGGATTTTAGGAAAAAATAATAACAATCCCCACTGGTAGGGATTTTTCGGTGGGGATTTCCGGAATAGACCAATTTTAAGCAGCTTTATCTCAATTAAGCTATTTTTCAAGTTTCTACAAAATCCCATCTGTAACTTGTAAAACTAACTGAAATGTAGAAATGATTAAGTTATTTACCTATTACCTATAGCACACAATTCTAGACTAATTGCCCATGATTTAATGTACGAAGTTAGGAAAATTCATTGTAAGTCTGAACCAAGCAATCAAACGGTCGGCTACCTATTTATTTTGCAGACTACCATCTGAAGTTGCCCTCTGAGAGTTATACCTACCTTCGATGCTATCTTTTCGATTTTCATCACGGTATGAATGCATAACGAAATGCGTTAGCAAATAAAAATATTACATATATTTTCCTACCTTTCTGTATAACAAAATTAAATGTAAATACGAAGAAAGAATTTATTTGTTATTGAATATATTTATATGTATATAGTATGCAAGGTTAATATTACTATTTGTCAATTGTGCGTAGTAGTAATTCAGAACATTGTTATAATAAGTTAGTCAACAATTACAGTATGAGGATAATGGTTTATTTTACTTATGCACGGGTTTCTAATGAATCGTTCTGCGTTGCATTCACGTCAGTGTCGCCGGAAGATACCGATTTGGTGAGTACGGTGACCAAACATGATGCGTGTTTTAATAGGATAACTCTACTTAACGTAGCAAAAGCATTGGGAACCATAAATATACAAAACAATAGCATTGGAATGATAATTACAGGTGTAATGATTAATATCGGTGACATTTTTAATAACTTTACAAAATATATAGCCAGCTGATGGTTTACACGTTTGACCATCGAAAAGAAAAGGGTATCGAGGGACCAGGTTGGGATTCGAGCCCAGCTCGAATCCTATATTCACCTCTAATTTTCAATGTTTGTTTTTGTGTATTAAAATTTAATACTAATCACTCGCTTTAAAGGAAAATATTGCCAGGGAGCCTGCGGACCTGAAAGTCCTCCAAAATTCTCTAACTAAAACTAATATACATGACTATTGGACTAGACTATGCAAGTATGAATACAGCATTGTATAAATAGGGAAAGATAATTTAATGTAATGATTTAGGAAAGTCTTCCTTCAACAGTAAACTTGGTAACACTTCTCTTGATCCAAACTAATTCACTTTAATTTCACGTACCAGTAAAGGATTTGTTATTCAAATCTTCGCTTATTGTTCCATGAAATTCAAGCTTGAAATTAAGTCCAACAAAATTATGACATCGCTGATCTAAAGGATTCGGTGAACAGTTCAGAGAAATTATGTAAATGCCGTACATGCTCGTACTGAACCGTAATGACGTATTGTTTATTATGTCAATATTAGTTTGTAGAACGTTCGTAGCAATACCGATTTTAGTCTCAATAATAAATGATATTAATGAGGGGTGGACGATATTTGAATAAACACATAAATAATTATAACACGATCGCAGCTTCATACTAGGCTTACCTTTGTCATAAGCCTCGTGGGAGTTACAAAGACAAATATTTGCATATTTGTCTTTGTAACTCCACCGTACCCTGACACAATAATATAAATTAATTATTAATTTAATTATGTTCTTCGTTGAGAGCACGTATTAAATGAAGGCGTTCTCTAAAAATGTCCTCAGTAAATTTTTCTGACACGCTGAATTGAATTGTGAGCACAGGTAATAAGTTTGGTTTTGGCGGGGAGTAGGAATTCCATATGCTGGGCGACTCTACTATAAACGGGACGTTTTATACGCGAGACCTTAGACAATACCACATCTCCCACACCCACTTGTCTCGTTATTGCCTGACCAGATGGTCGCTTAAGAATATTGACCCGTTAACCATGTCTGTGCCCTTCTGTGCAAAAAATAATGATTCATGTTGGCGAAATTACATAGTTAATTGGACTTCTATGCGAAGGTACCATATTAAGGGCAATATCAGTTAGGAATGTCCCATTTTAAGGACAATGTTGATTTATAATAATGGTAAACATTAAATTTACAATAATTTTAATTTTATTTTATTGAGTTACCTATTCATTCATGATAACCAATTAATTACATTGAAAATTAATTATGTATATGCTTGGGTACGTAAATAAAATTAATCACAAGTTTTAAGTAGTATGAAGGTAGGTATTATAATATCTTATTCTAATTAACAAATCAAGTGATCGTAAAAATCGTTATAATTGGAGATTTCCTAATAAACTATTTTTATTTTGTATTTGTTCAATTTAATTTATTGTCATAATGAAGATTATAAATGTGTATTATGTTTAAACACGTTATAATGTCAATACTACACTCACCTGACATGTTGGCAAGATGCATGAAAAAGTATATTTTTTATCGAAGATAAAACCTAAGCGGATAACATGCTAATGAGAGGGCGTGGTTAATACGAAACCCTGCGATTAGAAAGTTATCACAACAAAATACTTTACTTTTGTAAACTCATAACACTACGAAATTTACAGTAGGGTTGCCAGACGCTCCCTAAATTTAGAAAGAGAACGGGGTAAAATATTTAAAAATAATCAAAACAAAAAAAGATGACCGGGGACATAAATGGCTGTAGGTGTGCTAGCCTTCCTTCAAAGTACTAAAGCGATTGATAGAGACTTGACCCATTAGCTTCCGATGACATGAATTCATATACGGCGACAAATGTGATTCCGCGCCGTGCTGGAAGCTAAAG
>DWJQ01000811.1:0-12628 GCA_018248915.1 Hesperia meskei straton
TCCGCCAATCCGCACTTGGCCAGCGTGGTGGACTATGGCCTTAACCTTCTCATTCTGAGAAGAAACCCGTGCTCAATTGGTTGAGATGATGATGATGATGAATTCTGGACCTATAGGATATTAAAACTCACTTGCGGTCGTGGTCGCGCACGTGCGCCGAGTGCGTCCGCAGGTGGTGGCGCAGCGCGTGCGGCGTACGGAAGTGCGCGCCGCAGTGGCAGGCGGCGGGCGCGGGCGGGCGGTGCGCGGCGCCGTGCGCGGCCAGGCCGGAGCGCGCGCGGTACCGCTTGCCGCATATGTCGCACGCGTAGACGCGGGAGGATTGGCCGTGGATTGTGCTGGAGGGTTTATTTAAAAATCGAATTGAAAACTTTTTTTTTCAGTTAAAATTTTGCGATTGGAATTTTTCATAGTATTCTTCCACTCAAGCGATTTCATTTGATACCCATATCATAATTACCTATGATTAAGTGTGAAAAACATTTAATCCGTCATTTCACAGCGATTTCGTAGCGTAACTGTGACCGATTGAAATGAAACTAACTTCTTAAGCGTGAAGCTAACTACAATATGGTGAAAACCGCACCCAAATCGGTTAAGCCGTTTCTTAAATTATCGCGACCAAAACATATTAATCAACACCCAACATACATACAACATACTCACTACATGTGCACGCGCAGGCCCGTCTTATTGACGAACGTGTTCCCACAGACGTCGCATTCTACCTTCGCTTTCCTATGCTTGTCTTTGTGATACCGGTAGCTTCGATGGGATCTGTGGACGAAATAACATACTAGTTTCTGTTCGTCTGTGTAGAGTTTATATTCAAACCTAACGTTAAAAAAACTTTTTACAAAAAATAACCGACTTCAAAATCGATAAGTACAGATAACCCAAAAATTACCGGTCAGATGTTCCTCTAAACTACAAGTACCAGCTTAAGAAAAAAAATTAATAAAAATCGGAAAACTCAGTCAAAAATTATGAGGTATCGAACATACATTAAATGCAATGCGCATTAACACAAAAGCTACCCGTCAGATGTCGCTCAACATAATATATTATGTGGCTACCGACAAACACCAACTTTCCAATAAAAAAATCGATTATTTTTGTAAAAAGTTATTTTGAAATAGGTATAAAAACCTTTACTCACTCAGTAACAAAATCGCAGAGATCGCACGCGAACTGCGTGTCGATTTTACCGTGTAGCTCATTGTAGTGTTTGAGGACCGAATAGATGTTGTTGTAGCGCTTACAGCAGTTCACACACTCGTACCTGGATCAAAGAAAGACAATTTAATTCCCTTTTTTAAGGCAGTAGTCCCACCAACAACGAGCAGCGAGTAAAGCGAGCTTTACACCATCTAATTTGCAGAGCGCTAACTGAGCCAGCGTGCTAAATTCGCATTGTGTAAAGGCAGTTACACAATAACTACTAGTTAGTGCACTGAGTTAGCGCTCTGCAAATTGGATAATGTAAAGCCCGCTTAAAGCTCCACTCGCCGACTCGCCCGCGGTGAGACACGTGCCTAAGTATGAAAGTATGAAACGAGCATGCAGCATCTTTCGTTGCCATGACAACTGAGACCGACACAGAACAAGACTTACATCGGGATTAGGATTCAGTAAGCAGACGGTGGTAGGACGGTAGTTGATAATTTCGTTACAGTACCCGGCAAGAAATAATGCACATCGGTATTCAGAAAGAGATATTCGGTTAGTTTCGGCTTTGTACATATGTAGATCGTTGTCTTTACTACACAGTCCTTACCGCTGATTTGTCACTTTTCTTTCGAATTCGGTAGAGGACGGTCGCGTTCACTCATAAATAATTAAAAAGAGTTGTTAAAACCTCCAATGGAACATCAAATTATTATTACTATAAGTACGTGATAGAGTGCATTATCAGTGCAACGTGCGAGAGAGACAACGCTCTACAAAGCCGTAACTAATCGATGGTCTCTTTCTGAATACCGATGTGCATTATTTCTTGCCGGGTACTGTAGTAGGGAATAGGGACTGATAGTGATAATTTTATACATTCAATTAGTAATTGTTATTGAGTTCCCGTTCTTATACGGACTAAGATTTGTCGAAACCTTACATAATTGTGTCAATGGTAACTTACCGTCTAAAATGCCTTTTCTTATGCTCGTCATACGACGTTTTCGAACCGAGCACAGATTTGCAAATGTCACACTCCAGTCCATTAGGTTTCTGTCAATAAAATATTAACATTGATGACAAATCCTACAGTTTATCTTAAAATCTCTAAAATACAGCAAGGATTATTAAAAGATTGTTTTAATTCCATCATGGTAAAAGTAAACTTGTAGCATGAGTGTCTTAAACGTGCATTATAACTGTTTTGTGGTAGAAACGGTGAGAACTTAAAATGTCTTAAGTAAATTTTGCTCACAAGCAAAAATGAATTCTGAGCACTCATAATAAATTTGTTTTTAACGGTGCAATTTAATATTTTCGGCGACTCAAGTTTAGCTAACCCTTTGAAAAATCATAGAGATATTACACTAGAGTGGGTGAGCCATGCCTATATATTGCAATCGTCCCCGGTTAGAAAGAGAAACAACGATAACAGCAATTACCTATCTCTCTCCGATCCCGAGGACCCAGAAAGAGAAAGGTGATTACTAAAGATTTCGTCTCTTTTTATCCGAGGTATGCTCTGAAGCCTGGCTTCTGCCCTCTAGTGTAATATCTCTATGATAACATTTGCATTAGTTCCAATTTTTGCCACCGGGTCAGATAGTTTGTAGCACTGTAACTAAATTATTTTTGTTGATATTACTGAAAATAGGGTACTTTCGGTAGTGTAAAATAAACTTGATTTTCCTAATAAAAAACAACAAAAATATATTTCGGCAAAATAAACACGCTTTCGCAACTTAAAATAAAAGAAAATATTAATTCTTTTTTTATTTCCGGAAAGACGCTGTCAGAACTTGTCAGCCATTTTGATGACGTCATAATGGTAAATTGTACAGTGCCACAAACTTATCTGACACGGTGGCCAAAATTGGAACTAATGGTATTAACTCTTGGTATTTTTCTACATAAATTTTTATTTTTATCAAATTTCATAGTTTATTTTTCATAACGGAAAGTACCTTATTTTTTTTGTGATAAATTGTAATTAGAGTATTTTTATTGTATCTAGAAGCATTATATTAAGCAGTCCAAAGGCTTATGTAAAGTAGATTTTCAAAACAAACAGAATAAATACCTATTCGTAAATAATCTACTGAGTAAAATAGCAAATGTGGGCATCAGGATCAGGAAGTAGATGATTGACGGCTGACCTTCTCTGCTTCAGAGGGCTCGTAAAGACGTCATTATTTTGTTATCGTTCAGGCACGTCCGCCTTGTTGGAAGCTTTTGGGAAACAACAACACGTTTCCAACATTTGGGTTACCTCCTCAAGGAGTACCTATATTGTAGGCGTGTGTTATTCGCATAATTTATATGCGCAGAAGTTCTCCGGGAGAACACAATCATGTTATTTGTCTGTTTCCTGCAGTACCATAATTATTATAATTGAACTTTAGTGACTTTAGTCTTTACTATGTGTATCTGAGACTCCTTCGTTCTACCTTCAAATAATAATTATAGGACTACTTAAAGGTAGTCAAAGTAGGTATCTATATAGGTACTGTTCTTTATGTAGGTTAGTACAAAGTGTATATTTTTGACATAAAGGAATAAAATTGGCTAGACGTCTCCTCATTATGGTTTACTTCCTCTGCTATATTAAAAAAAGTATCGACAATTTCAGCTATTTGTTTGTTAAAACAATCACGTCATAAAGGCCTTCCTTTCCTGAAAAGAAAAGAAAAAGAGCTTAAAGGTAGATAAATTTAAAAGAGTTCAGAGTAAAATCAGTCCGTAAGCAATCTATGATACAACAATGATGGAATATTTTGTTGGTTGTTGCATAAATAACTCATTCTTTATTACCATAAATACCATGTTGATACCTACTTACCTATTTCTTATATTACGAAAGCGAGGCAAGGAAAGTTGATTTAGTCTTCAAAGTCTTAATTATAATTCAGTTTCGGTTGCATTTTTTTATAAATGAACGGGTAGGTATCTAGTTTGTGTCCTTTACGAACAATTGCATTTACAAACTTTATTTAATCAACAAAATTAAGTTACCAATTTTACCACGCCCTTGATAGTTTCGGCCGTATTTTTTTGTTAAAAATAATTTTATCGACTTTTGGACTTTTGGTTTCCGCTACTCCATAATAGATGGCGCTGTACAGACAAGGAGCTGAACGAGTTGTTTTATAAGTACAAAAACGAATATCATTTTAACTAGTCATCCTTATCATTGATTTATTTATGTATATAGATACTAGATACACATTCATTTTATCTTCTTTTTAAAGTTGTAATGATAATGAGTCATTATTTATAAACGTTTTACCTGTTTAGGTAAAAGTAAATATCTTTACGTACCTATCGGTACTGGCAAGGAATTGGTTGAATTAAAGATAAAACTAAACCAGCATAAGTTATTGAAATTCATTCCATTTATTTGATAACTTTTAATTCTTATCTAAATCACAAGATCGACGATAAATTAAACTATCTAAAAATCACAAAATGCACTAAAACATGCACACATGTAATATTACATTGTTTTTTATACCCCATTTGGTACAATTGTACATAATTTTTGAAGATGTACTAAAGAGAAAGATAGGGACTTTATTAATTAAAATACTGCCTACAAAATTGCCTAGTAAACAGCAGGTACGAACGCCCACAACATTATTCCGTTGCACACCTGCTCTATCGCATTTGTGCGATACAATTATCCCTTGCACACACTCAACATGCGAGGAAGTAACTGTACTTAATGTAGTTAACATTACTGTTATGTTTACAATCACTTTTTCAAAGCCGACGACATTAAACATCTATGTGTACTATCTAGCTATACTTAGTAAAATTAATGAAATGTAAGCGTGTATTATTATAATTATATTTGAAACATCTATAATTGGTAATAAATTATATAAATGACTATTGAGCGACATCAAAAATAAAATTATTAAACAAGCATACAATTCACATAAGTAATTGGCTATAAAAACGAAGACAACCTATTGAACAGTTTTAAGTCCAGGGACGTAAATAGTTAAAGCTCTTAAATACTTTACATTTATAATTATTAAAATATTAAAATTAAGTGTATTTACTTGGAAATGTCTGGAAACTTATCAAATCGTGTCACAGAAAACGTAAACTAATCAAATTGCTAAAGTAGAAGGCATAACAATACCAAATGTTAGTTACATCATTCAGTACTTTGATCAGTTAAGGTCACTATAAAACGAAGAATAAATATTATGATTGTAGAGTACCGGCGGCCATTTTGAATCGCTCTCGTGATTAGTGTCGTGCGTGACACGTCATATCTGGCCATCTCGCTCTCGCATGCTCTCCGCATATAGCACCATTGTAACCCGACACGTTTCTTACACACAAGCGATTTCACAACACGTTCCACACTTTCACAACTAAAATGTAATGTTTCAATAATATAATTAAGAATCTACTGATATCTCATGACACGGTTGTTTCTTTTCTTGTAATCTTCGCACAGCCTCGGCGACAAGGGCACGTTGCTCCAGTAACCTTTCCACGAGATCGACAGGTTCTTGTTTTCTTATGTAGTAAGGTGCCGCTCGGGCTCGAGCTTGCAGGTGAAGTTTCTGCTTCAGGCCGAGAGTGAGTTCCTCTATTGCAGGCAGCCTACTCGAGGTTAATGGACGGCTCTCCTGATGAGTTGTATTACGGCTATCATATCTGGAGTTCTCCTTCAACATAGCGTTTATCGCTAGTGGAATGAGATTGTTGAGAAATTACAGAGTTGAGAGTACACAGCAACGCGCAGCTACGTTTGCAAATGTCGAATGAATGAGCGAGCAGGCTCGACTCGACCCCGGCGTAGGAATCGCGGGTCTCTGAAGGGGCGGAGAGGCGGGGTATGACGTAGAGCGATGCGCAGTCGTGCCGGGCTGTATACAAACAATACGATGGACGTACGTAAATAAACACAAGACACTCTACATCACAGTAAAGTAATGTGAACGGTGTTATCGTTGTGTTTGTGGCACACAGCTCGTCCGTCCACTTGACCGGCGCGCATTGATTGTAGGAAGAATTTTGTAAAACTACACCTGCGGGTGAAAAATATTGACGTATTAAGTATATATAGAATTCACATTCTATGAGTAGATCAAAGGATAGATAAGAATATCTACGAAAAGTGATATTGAGGTCAGCGTATGTTAAGTAGGTAATGTAAAAAAATAATAAGACAATGCTTATTTTTAGGTTCTTGATAATCTCAAATTAAATTACTCTGTAAAAAAATACACTGAGAAGAATTTGTACTGTTTCACCTGGGTTAAAGAGGTAACAATAACGTCTGGTAGCAACGTCTAGTAACAACTACTGGGACTATAGGTGGATTACTTGTCTTTACTCTAGTTCTTTACCAATTCTAAATAAATACCAGCTGGTGGGAGTTAAAAAGTAACTCATTTCTAAAATGATGACATTTATAAACACATTTTAAAGTTGAGTTTTATGAATTATGTTATACTTACCTGCCACAAAATGTCTCTCACCGTCACCATGGGTTGACTGGTAGAGAATGCCACTAGGCATTAAGTCCGCCCATTGTAAAAAAAATCTGTTTTCAGGTCTTACAAAAAGATTAAATTAATAAATAAATAAATATACTTATTGAGTTACGACATACTCTTGATATAAACTTGGAAAAATTAACCTCAGCGTTCGCATTATTTTATCTAAGTAAAGCTACCTACTAAGTTCTCGTTTAAATTTACATAAAGGTTTGTAAGTTATTTGACTTCACTTATCTTATTTGCTATATTAAAAACATACTTGAATGTAGATCGTCTGGCCTACTTTGTATAACCGAAATGTCATACAACAGAAAATAAATGTAAAGAAAAATAACCCGTATGTTCATATGAACAGTGTTAATAATAATTGTATTCCGTAAATTAGATGAGTCAGTGTTGGTAATAATTTGCGTGTAGTGGTGAGCTGGCTGTTTCGTTGAACTGAACCAAAACTAAAAACGGACGTTGCCCTCAGTTTATACGGGTTTTTTCTGCGATGTTGTTGACGAGTTCGTTGGTACTGTTTTTTTTGCAAGCCTCGTGAGTTACGAAAACTTCAAACGTGGAAGGAAAATTATTGCTGGATCACAGTTCTATTATTTACCACGTGATTATTTAGTTGGTCAATTCAAATGTATTTGAGTCATTACCACGAGATTGTTGTTTGTTAAAATGTATTTACAACGCTTATCGCCATGAGTATTATTTATTTACACTACCTACGTGTTGAATAACAACAACAATCAGTTACAAAGTAAGAGCTTTGTTAATAGAGTAAGGTCAATAATTAACCTAAATGGTAATCCATTTTATAAAAATATAGTGTGTACCACGTACCACGTGTTTTAACTTAACATTATTATTATATAAATAACCTAAATTAATGATGACTGAAGAAAAGTAAAATCAATTAACAGTTGCATTTCGTTTATAAAATTGGACGTAGTGGGGCGGCATAGAATATTTTATAATCTAACGCTAATCTTATACCGGCAGAATAAGGAGTCAAATGCGGCTCGACAAAAATCGCAGAAACCAAAATGGCTTGGGAAGGCCTCGCAAAATTATTAAACCTAACATATTAATGTGACACTTATTCAATCCTTATTATCATCACTGATATTATGTATTGTTGGAATGGTATTAAAACTGCCCGGCTTTATATTACAATCCTTTAGCTTCAGTATTTAACGCCTAAATGATTCGTCGTATACCGGCTGACGGCTTCAAGAGTAATTAATTTAAATTAATTTAACCTATTTCCATTTTTATTATCTTTTGGCCAACAACATATAAAAGTAATGACGTGGTATTATTGATATCCATCAGTGATGGTGAATGCTTACCGTCAGATAGGCCATCTACTGCTTTACCTCCAGGATCTATAGGTGCCTAATAATAAATATGGCTCAAAACGTTATCCATGACGGAATATAGTGAAATACAAAAATAATAAAATATTCACAAGTTTTTTAAGTAGCATAATATTATAGTGAGCAGGTTAAATAAACCATCATTAAGTATCGGTTAGTAGTCTAGTTATCAACATAATTTGAGTACTTAATAATAAATATTATACTTAGTATCATATAACCTTAATCATTAGATATTTCCTCGTTTATGACATACAGTTATGTATTTTAAGAATAATAATAAGAATAATCTCAGTTATGGAATGGGAGGGCGGAAATTGTTGCTTTAAATAGGTAATTTATGTAACAAAACTTTTTATTTACTTCAGCGACACCTAGCGAGTAGTAGCTGCAACTTATATTTAGGACTGCTATTGGATGATAGATAGCAGCATCTGAGCCGTTAGTCAAACCAGTCAATTGAATAAATTATTATTATCAACACGCTTAATATAACTTTACTTAATAGACTTATATTCAAGTGTTATTTTTAAAATGTCTTAAAATTATTTCCAAAGTAAAAGTCCAGTAAAAAGCTTTCAAACGTATGGTTTTATAATTTTAACTATTTAATAATGCAAATAATTGTTACAATCATATTGATTCTTGATACTGACCTAAATTTTTATATAGGAACCGGTAGAAATAATACAAACACTATTAAGTACTTACTTAACTGAGATAATTTTTGTTCTAAAAATGTTTAAGTGCAATAAAATAAAATGTTAATAGGTACTATAACAAATTTAACTGTAGGTAAGCCCCAGAAGAAAAGAGCCACCGTTAGATATTGCTTTTCAGTGCGAATCCATCCGCGGTAAGAGCAAAGTCTGATTGCGCTGTTACCCAAGAAACAGATATAGAATATAGATAATGGGGCTTACTGGCTTTCGAACCCCCGCCTCGGCGGGAACATTACAGATAGGTACCTACGTACATTGCAGCATTGTCATTTGCATAATGCATGCTATTAATGAAATGCTAATGTAATAGTGACAAATTTACACACAAAAAAAATCTGATTCATTTGGGAGTACAGTCATCAATAATACAATTTTGTAATATTAATCACCGATAAACCAGTTATACCTATATTCTAGGTGACCCGGCAGACGCTGTCCTGAAATATCTATATATTACTAGTGGACACGGCAGACGTCGTCCTGCAACATAATCAGAGACTCCCTCGCTTCGCTTTCGGAGACTTGTTGCGCCGCTTCTTGGTCGTAGTACGATGTCACTAGTCTATAGCCTTCCTCAATAAATTGACTAAGTATTCAAAACAAAAAAAATCTTTCAAATCGTACCAGTAGTTCGTGAGTTTGGCGGGTTCAACAAGCCAACAGGCTGTAAACACTCTTTCGCTACAAGTATAATTATTATTAGTATAGTATAGATACTTAGATCCACTCCATTAAATCCGTATAAATATGTCGAACACGAGTTCTTCACTTCTTTGAGTTAGTATTGAAAATTAACCCGTAAACAATACGGTATGAAGCGCATGTCAGATAACTTAAGTTAGTGAAAATCAAGATAAGTTGGTCTAATGTTAGGTACCTAAATACTATTAACTAATTTGGTCTACCTATTCAAAGACACATATTTGCGGTAGAATTCTTCATTCGTGTGAATTTTTTAGCATCAAGTCTAAGCGGAACTTTGGACGTTTTCGCTTGGGGCAGTTTGGACCATCCGATCGGTCTGGTTGTTTACCTACAAAGCTACAAATGCTCTTAAAATTTTGTCAACCTGAAATTTTTTCTACTATGGCTTAGTTTAGTGAGGTAATTTGGTATTTACATTTGGAAAGAACTTTGCGGGTCTGTCGGCCAAGGTCAACGAAAAGTGTCTGGGGATCGTGATGGGTAGTTATGAATATTAGTCTTTGACGAAATTGTGTAAGACTTAACGTGAAAACCAGATTTTTACTTTCAAATTAGGTATATGAGTAAGACATTCCAGGTAAGGTCACGTAGGTACAGAAAGTCTCAGTCTCAGGTAAAATGTAACACTCTTCTAAATGCGTGCGTAGGTGTATCAACCGAGGTAAGTACACATGGACTCTCTCCAATGATTTTTTAAATTTACATTATTTCAACATACATAGGTGTATCATTTTAGCAAAACTCAACTTAGTTGGTAAACCTCTCTCTGTTACCTCATATATAAACGGTCGAGAAGTCAGCACCTAGTGATGTTCGGCGCGATCAACATCAGATGTCGATGAAATGCTACGATTTGTTGATCGGATGAATTTCAATGTACAAAATCTGATTCAAGAATGCTATGACATGGGGTCTTTTAAGAAGCGGGTCGATTGCTAATTGCTATCTTTCTTTGATAGGTCTTTGAGCACCGAATATAACTTGATTGCTGATTTGACTGCTTGGGCTTTAAAAGAACTGGATATTTTTTTTATTTTCATAGGAAAAGTTTTCGAAGATACCCCAACCTAAGTATATTCATTTTGTAAAAACTCTGATTAGAAACTTTTAAAAATAAATCAAAAGCACGAATCATTACTAATGTAATGAAATATGGAATGAATAATTAAGTAAGTATAATTATAAATATGTAGTGAGTGATTATTGATTGGTTTGTCGTAACAGTAATTTATGTAAACTAATTCTAGCGGTATAGCGGTTGAGTGCGGATTGTTTTAAGTCAGTCTTCCGAAACGAAGTGAGGTTCTAAATATTACCTAGAATAATTTCAGAAACACCGGAAAATATGCTGATGATTCGAAACTTGTGAAATTCAACTAAAGTATCGATAATACCAGAAACCGACAGTCACATTCCTAAATCTTATCAATACACAATGTTATCAATAAGTTTGGTGACGATGTACACACGTACCATAATCTCGAGACATTGGATTAGTTTGCTTCATCTGTTTGGTGCTTGTATACCTATTAGGTATAAAATAATGTAGCTAAATGTTACTTATATTTTATAATCGAAAGATAACTAGTACATCACTAGTGGAACTGGTGTTGCGCAGACCATAATGTCGAAAGAAAGTGAACGCAACTTCGACGGACTGAGCGTGAGTAGTCTAGTCTACCGAACTCGCTTGCGTTAACCGCTTGTACTACCGTGACCAATGCGCGTTGTGTTGCAATCGATTTCCCGCTATAATACTTCAAGAATGACTCCGAATTAAGAATACTAAATGGAAAATTATTAGATAAATATTATACTAATTTTAAATTAATAAAGTTCAGTGATAAAAACCAAAAATGGATCATTTAAAGGAAGCGAGTAGTGAAGCGAAAGTTCTGACTCAGCGGCATATAAGTTCTGATAAACCGGTTCCTCTAAACAACGATGGGATCAACAATTCTACGTTAACGTGCTACGATTACAGTATAGGGCCCGATTTCATGACATACTTAACAGGTAATTAGACTTACTGTTGATTGTTACGTAAAGACAAAAGTGGCGGTATGATTACGAAAAATATAATTAACCTTAAATTCAGGAGAGAGTGGGTATGAATAATGTCCAGCGCCTTATTATTTAAACTAACAAATAGCTCAAGCCATGCAATCGGAAAGGTATGGAACGTTGATTTGCAATAATATAAGCCTATACATATTTATATTTCACTGTACAATATAAAATTGGAGAGTGTAGCGTAGAAATTATATTCTGTTTCTATTTTTAAGAAAAAAAAAATGGAAATATCGATAGAAAGCGGAAATAATTAATCGGTAGGTATTTCATCAAGATCAACATTATTTTCTTTTTGGTATAGATAACTAATGATTTTAAAAAAGATTTTAAAATTAATTATTTAATAAGGTAATAACAATATACCTACCCTCTTTATCTCCTGAACCCATTATTAGACACTTAATTATTTTAAGGTGGACACAATTTTAAGCAAGTCCCTAAGTAAAGATAGAAACCACCTCTACATTAAAATCAAAGATAGGACCTACGGAGTGGTTCGGTTCTGGTGTCTACTCCAATATATTACTCTATATAGTGAAGAATATGAGGATAATACCTACCTACAGGTAACAGGCATAAGAGTAGAGAAGGAAGACAGAATAAACCATACCTACGTTTATCCAATGTCAAAATGAGAATAGGTATTTAATTTTGTTGTAAAAATCACAAAAGTCATAGGTAAATTATCTAAATAAGTTGATCTTCACTACAGAGGAGCAAATAGATAGAACGGGACTAAAACTATCGATGGCCAATGCAAATACTAAATAGCTTTCGTAAAAACAGACTGCAAGCGTATATTTAGAAACGCATAGAGGCAGCCCAAAATATACGCTAGCAGATCAACATGGTTTGTACAATCAGTGTTATCTAGATTGACACTTAATATTGATCTCAAAATAGAGCGAAATCGTGTCGGTGAAGTATAGTACCTACCTATACCTACCTTTAATTTAGCTTGTACTGAAAAAACACTCGCGATGTTTTATACCAGGGGTACCCAAACGGTCGATCGCGATCGACCGGTCGATCGCAAGAGGTTTCACGGTCGATCTTAGAGGAT
>DWJQ01000812.1:0-12622 GCA_018248915.1 Hesperia meskei straton
GCCGCGCGTTTAGTTGCCCATATCGAGAAACGATTTCTTATCATTGATCTGCTCAAACCACATCATGATGTGGCCAACCATATCATGAAATGCCACCATTTCATGATATGGTCGATAATTTCATGATGTGAGCAAATCTACGATGTGGCCACGACATATATACAACTACTCGGTAAGTGTGTACTCGACTTAATTGAATGAACGAAGTCTCATTGCATTTGAAATAAACAATCATTCAAATGTCATGCAATGCTATAAAACTTGACGAAGTTGGAGTTTTGAATGCGGTGGACCGGCTGCGACACCGAATACCGTGTGGCATCGCGACGGACAACACTAGGCCTCGGTTAATTGAGCTGTTCCAGATTTACTGCCGTTAAATGCAGTTAACGGCGATTATTTAAAACATTGTCACAAACTTGTTTCTTCCCTTTGTGTTATATTGGTTACTTATGCAATAATTTCCCGTAATAACCTACCGCTTCTTCATTAAACAGTAGGTAAATTATTTGTATTAGATATGAGAATTTTATTAATTAGGTACATTGTATTATTGAAGTCGAATATCGCTTAAGGCGCTTAATCGCGTAGGTATTTAATTTATTTATCATAATTTTCTATATGGACATGATAATATTATGGGCACATATTTTGATTTCTGTTCTTTTAATGATTTGTATTTTTTAATCTACAACTTAATCATTCTTAATTTTACTCTAAATAAAGCTACATAACTAATTAGTAGAGATCTAGACAACGTTACCTGGTTCTCGTTGAGCTCGACGAATCTCTTAACCCTGCCGTGTCGGACGTGCATCCCGCCCGCCGAGAAGACGTCCTGCCATGCCGGCCCCACCAGTTGTGCTGCAAACAACGACATCGCTCGATAGGGTTACCAGGTGGAAATAATCTGATCATATATTATATTAATATTGAAGACGTATTCTATCCAAAATCAAAGCCTGATTCAATGTTAACATAAAGTCCTTACAATAGGTTTTTTATAAGTGCGTTATTTCCAAGTTTCAACAATAAAATTAATTAGACATAATTTTTGTTTTTAATAATGTTTTCATGTTGATTAATAAATAGTTACCTATTGAAAAAAAGAGATATTTTGAATAGGTACTGCACGAAATATGAGCAAAAAACTGAGGAACGAGACCTTCCATCCGCTCCTCCTCCACCAGTTCACTTTCCACTATTGGGCACTTCAAAAATAGCTGTGCCAAATTTCAAAACTCAAAAAATGTAATTTTTTGCATGACGGAGATGGGAGTGTCTATAGGTACGCTAAAGGTTGAGCCCAGTCATAGATGCGCGCTTTAGTTAGGTAAGTCAGCTGTCAGGTAAGTCAGTTGTTTAAGCGTCAGTGTTGAAGTGCCACAATATAAAATCATCCA
This sequence comes from Hesperia meskei straton, assembly GCA_018248915.1. Classification (NCBI taxonomy): domain Eukaryota; kingdom Metazoa; phylum Arthropoda; class Insecta; order Lepidoptera; family Hesperiidae; genus Hesperia; species Hesperia meskei. The sequence continues at coordinate 1,404 of DWJQ01000812.1, forward strand.
ACCAAGTGTTCTTCGACGCTCATGCATTTTTTATTTTAATATAATTTATTGTGTACAAAATCATCTATCGAAAGCAAATCGAAATAACCGAAATCCTATCATCCCTATGTCCAGGACAAAATATGACATGTGGTAGCCCTATAGGCTATTGATACCATAAGTCATTCCGGATACCGGATTATGTTAATATTGGATCTGATTGCAACGCAAATTAGTGCTGCTTCTTAGGAATATGGAGATTAGTTCGGATACCACGGTATGAATTGATTGAATTGTTGAGAGGATTAAGCTTTATGGATGGACTATTGGGACAAGACATTTTATGGCAGATACACTCATACTAAAACTCTACTTAAATATTAGTTAGGTATATGGATATATTTTTCTTTTTTTTTACTTTTTTAAACACTTGTTTAAAAATAGTAAAAATCTTTCGAATTTTAGTTTCGTAGTTTCACCACAGTTTTATACAGTTAACATAAATGCATGCATCACAAACACTATATTTACGACAAAAATAAGTGTATATCCAAATCCAATTAGAATTCATCACACTTAATTACACTTTACAAATAAGTATCCAAGAGCATTTACCGGTTATTAAGAGCAACGGATGTAAGGATTTGCATTATTTAAGTGAGAATATTCAAATTATAAAAGGAAAGCCGAAGACTAGCAGGGAGAGATCTAGATATGGAACCGGAATAAACAGAGCAAAGTTTCTTCGCTCGAAGATCTGGTTGTGAATGTGGCAGATTGAGTTATCAGCTGAGTTTAAACTGTCTGTAGTGGAAATTGCGAGCTTCCATATCTAACAGCATCTAAGTTATCTATGAAGCCCTAGAACCGTGGCGGTTAAACTGCGGCCCGCGGTTGGTATCTGTGTGGCCCGTGGTATCTTTGATGGTGGGGAAGGGGAGAGGGGGTACAGGTGTGCAAATCGGTATTGCACGTGGGCGCTCATGCATATAGCGGTGGCCTTAGGTACCTATATAGGCACGTACGAAGGTGTCTTTTGCGGCCCTTGCCCAACAAACTGTGCCCTTGTGCGGGCCGTGACAAGAAAAGTCTGACTGCCACTGCCCTAGAATGTAGCATGCATATCTAATTTTTCGGAATTAGGATCAGAAATTATCTGCTAATAAAGTTCCTACGTGCTAAAGTGGCAGTGATATTTAAACGTCGGTTCCTCGCCCCGGTGAATGGAATTTGCATCCAGCACGCGCGGCTAATTTTTCAAATGTGAATAGAAATTAAATATCACTTGCTTCGGTGAAGGAAAACATCGTGAGAAAACTTGAATATTTTCTTGGTATGTTGGCATTTATTCAGATTAGTTTTATACTTTCCAGATTGCTGCGAAATATTCTAGTAAGTAGATAAAAATATGTTTCATGATTTTATTAATTCATATGGAATTTAATTCAGACTCGGCTCTCAGCCCTTTAACAAGGTTAGTATTTATGTAGTACTAATTAATGTTTTAACATCGATATAATATTGTTGATTTCAGTCTTGTTCTGTCATCACAATTTTCATGGGCGGCAGCGGAATGATAGTGCTGCCTGCTCGTTTACTACCTTAATTTTATAGAATGGGGTACAGAATGCTACAAAATTATAAATAAATATGCTTACATCTCAAGTCACTTCCATCAGCTAACGCTCCAACAGCGAAAAGTATGAGCAGCCACATAGTCACCAGCACTGGTCTCAACTAACTATGATTTGTAATTTAACTGAACATTTGGAGCAAGCACAGCGGAAGCGCGATAATGGTTCTATACCTAAACAGACAGTAATCCGCAGGAAGTTGTGTAGATAGCAAAAATTATTAAATTAACGATACTTTTGTTACGTAGGTACTAGTAAAATGGGGGGGAGGGGGGCGAATTTTTGAGGTTTTTACCTCAATTCACGGTATTTATTAAAAGGTTGTCTTTACTTGATTTCAACCGATTATGGGCTCGCTACAAGCCACGGATCTAGACTCTCCTAGTCTCCTCTTAGGAAACCTAGAGCATATCCGCATTATTCCACCATGCTACTCTAGTGCTGATTAATAATAATAAAATGATTTATTTGCTCTCACAAAAGGTCTTAAAACTATGCCTTAGTAGTCTAGTAGTACAAGATAATTGTGATTTGACAGTTCCTTTGACCTTTATCCGTGAGAGCCTTATTGATTGGTGAAAGGGTTAGTAGCATTTCCAAGTATATTTTTCAATGCACAAAAGCATTCTGCGACTGACGGCTTTACACGCTCTAGATGTGGAAGCACTCAAGAAACGTTATCATTTTCGGTCACACATTACCTACCTTCCGTCCGCGCATATTTTTGTTCTACATTCTCGATCGCGATCAGCACAGACCTGCTATCTTAATTTTACTTTGCATAAATGAATGCTGTGCGTATTTTATTTATAAAAGCTTTCTGTATTCTCTGTTCAGTAATAACTTAAACCAACAGTAATTTTAAACTTACCATATTACAATTTTTTTACTTTCCAGTTTTTACTTAAGTGTACCTACATAAGTAAGTAATCATGCATCTCCTACTGCTGTGTCTGAGAACCTAGAAATAATATTTTCAATTATGCGTGTTTAAGGACAGAAGATTGAAATGAAATATCGTTAGTTATGAAGTAGCAAAACTTGTCTTCAGGTAACATGTAATTTTGCATAACTACATACACGGCAGCGGATATGCGTGTGTCATACGAAATTACATATATTACGTATAAGTAAGTCCGTATACCTAAATATGAGTGCTCTATCTATTCCTGCAATTAGATGAAGTTATTGAAATCTAAGGTCATTAATTTGTTGAAGTGCTCGTAGCCTGGCGGATAGTTAGTCCTTGTGATCGACTAAGGAATTGAGAGTGCAATGAGGGTAACCGCGTGTGAATTTTCCGCTAGAGACGCTAGTGAAAAGTGAGGTCTGTCTGTCACTTTTCGCTTGTCTGAATGTCATTTGTCACAGTTTAAGTCATGTTTAAGTATGGCGGACTTTGACAGCAGGACCTCACCTCGCCAGTGGCGCCAACTGGTGAGCACAAAACGGCGACCCTCATTGGTAGAGGTATGATATGAGTGAAAATCTTTGATAGCTTCCGTGTGTAGTTGGAAACGGTTTAAGCTGTTATAATTCAATATCAGTGCATTTGTTGTTTTGAATGGAATTTTCGTTGATTTGCCACTGTCCAAAATAATTTACGTAAGTACGTAATAATATACTACCTTTTAGTACAGTTCTCTACAAAATTGATATACCTACTTATATATCTCCCATTTTCATATTTTTAATTTATTTTTTATGACTAACTATGTATGAAAATGAACATTCTTCATAAATATCTAAGTACCATAATAAAAATTAATAAATAAGATATACATAAACACAAAAGTATTTGGAAATGGTGTTTCAATTTATTTATATATTATCGTTCTACATTTAATTTAGTATAGCTTTTCATTAAAAATCTATTAAATTATGATATAAAGATAGTAGGTAGTATATAATAGAATATACCTGCATACGTAGGTATATTCTATTATATAATATGTAGGTACATATCTCGTCTACGACATTCTTCGTCTACTTATCATTCTTCTATCAATTGTTAAATCTGTGTTGTAGCCATTACGCATACTTCACCGCCCATTTAGACCCACCTAACTGCCTAATAACCGAACTGGATTCAGAATAAACTTCATTTACATAGGAAGGACAAACGAGTCTATTAATAGAGTAACCTGCAGTGTTACGAGGTATTAGAAAGTAAACTGTTTATGTAGCTTCAATGAAAATTTGGTTCCAAACAAAATTTCGGAAATTTGTTTCTTACCTATTACGTTGCAAAGAGTCATAATAATGTACCTATTTTCTCGATCAAACGAGATATTTTTCTGTGAAATGTCATTATTGGTTATTCTGATTATTTGATTATTCCATCGCTCTTCGATTATATTGTCGTGAAAGGAACTCCTCAGCTATTTTTTTTCTTTACTATATATATATTATATACTTATGTCGAAGCGAAGAACGATATATGCGGGTGAAGTATAATATACTTCACTAATAAGCCAGCTAGTGAAGTATATTATACTATACTCTATACATCAACTATGTTCATGCATTATTTTGATTCATATCGGTAACACAACATGTCAGATAGGTATATTACATAAACTGTGTCACCGTGCCATCTGGTTATGTACTACAAATACAAAATTAATGTACCATGGACCAAAAGTAGTTGAAATATAGCTGTTATGCAAATATTGTTTAAGATTGTAGAAACAGCACAAGCGATATTGGGTCGCAATTACAATATACCGGCCATATACCTACCTACTGTCGTCTGGGCGCCAGCGCAGGCGGAATACTCTACAGTTTAATAGCAGTGAATTAAGATAACTTTGACATTATACTGTGCGCTATTTATCGAAAATATCTACTTTTACATATCCGACTGGCTGAATCGAAATTTTAAAAAGTAATTGTCGATTTTAACACTCATAATACTTATATAGTTCCTACAACCAAAATCAACAATTTTTGTAATAACATCAAAATCAGATTTTCAAAGATTTTCATTTTTCCCTAATTAATTTTTAACTGTTCTTACAATTTACAGTTTACCCTAAATAAAGCAGGGTTGAGAATAAAGCGATCAGTGGCTCTATTTTTGAAATGACGTCTGGCCACAAGTGTTCGTTGTCGTAGTACTTAGTCGTAGTTCGTATGAGGCGGATCTTATTTGTTGATTGATGTTTTAATTTTAGTCTTAAAGATACAAACCCTTTGTCACTTGTTAACGTAAACTGAAGTATATTTAATTTACACTTGGCGACCAAAACACTCAAAACGTTTAACATTCTACAGAAACGGTGTCGTTTCGTATCGTTAACACAACATGTCAGGTTATCGTTCGCCTGGCTAGTCGAATAGTTATGACATTGTGACTGTTTGTTTTAGTAGAGGAATGATTTTAAAATACTAAATTTTGCTTTGTCATATGAAAATGACTCTAAACGAGTGTTCATCACAACGTCACAAGACGCCATTTCAAAAATAGAGCCAAAGGTGAATCGACATCGTGCAAGCTTCGATAGCGACCGGCTGCGGCGCCGGCCGTGTGTCCTCGCCTAATTACCGACAGGGCTGTCAAAGCCTGCTTTATGGTCGCTGTCTGTTTCACTCTTGTACCCTGATTGCAATTTGTGTGCGACTGTACAAATGAATTAAGCGTTCAGAATCTACTTTTGGTTTTAACTGTACTTAATGGGATTTCGTTCACTGATATAATAGGTAGCAATTGCAATAGTTGAGTTTTTCTACTAGAAAGACAAATTGGATCATTTGCTTGGCAAATAACTATCATAAGTGGTGTAAGGGAAGCCCGGCTCAGGGCCTTTTGAGCAGTAGTCCATCAGCTCAAAAGGCCCTGAGTTTGATTCCCAGCAAGGCGTAATTCGAATTATTTGTTTAAACTTCTGTTTTCCTGTGTCCTTGTTACCTCAGGCTATAATAAATTGTGAAGCGTTATGTTTTTCATTCTATGTTTTTTTTTTCATTTTAGATTAATCTTTCGCGTGTATGTATACTTTTAAACATTTAACGCAACAGCATTAACACTTTACCTACGAATTACCTACCGACGAATTAAATCCACAGACAGCAAACAGATGAGATTACAGTGAGTAATTCGTGTCATTCCGTACAATCAATCGTTCGTCCTTCGACGCACCGACCAACAGGTACCAGGCAGGTCTAGACGCTAGGTGAAGGGAACGTAGGCAGAGCTCTTGTATAGGGTTACCAACTCCTTTTACAAAAAAAAAGTATATTTAGGTCTGAGAAGTTATCATAAACAGTATTTTAGAAAAGTGAACAGTATTTTATGCATTTAATGTTTTAAATCCATATTTTTAGAGCTTCTCGCGCAACTTATTAATTCAATCTTTTTTTTTCATTTTATACACCATTATTGTGAATTGTTTGTGCCTGCACTGCACTAAGCACCCGTTGAAATGAAAATATATGACCGTCTAAGTTGAATGCTTACAGTGTTACGCATTTAGATGCTGAAAACAGTATTTTGTATACTTTTTTGTTCAACAGTAAAAAGTATAATGTAGCGAAAAACAGTATAATACTGTTTTTAACAGTATAATACTGTTTTTAACAGTATAGTTGGCAACCCTAGTTCAAGTGCCTTAAAAGACCTAGGTCATATACAGTGATGGGCAAATATAATCTTATTGTGGTAACACATAAATGACCAAAGTACGCTACTTAACTTTTCACCAGACGTTTTGTATTTTCATGGCCCGATGTAAATTATTAAGATTTATTTAGTTTTTATATTTTAGATTTTAGAACACCTACGAGTATAATTATGTCGAAATTTTCACTGATTAACTTATCTGTGAAAATCCCTAAAGTTATACTGAAATTCTAGGAAACTCGAAAATTTTTCTACAGAAAATTTTAAGTCTTTAATACCTACCAATCTTAAGTAACTACCTAACAATGTCCAGCGGACATTTTCTATGACAATAAACATTAAAAAAACCGACTTCAAATTTGATACGTGAAACATTTTCGAAAAACTACACGTGAGATATCGCTTAAATTTATATGGGACCAGACGGTAAGCAATATCTTTCGAGTACAAAATAAATTAGGAGATAACAAGAAAAGGACATACAGAAGAACTGAGAACCTCCTCCTTTTTTGAAGTCAGTTAAAACGGATAATGTTATTGACATCTGACGTGTAGTTTTTGAGCTATCTCTACCTATCGATTTTGAAGTAGATTATTTTTTTGTGAAGTTATTATAACGCAATCGTTTTGGCGGTTGACGTGATTCGAATTGTGAATATACAATTAAGTTTTTTTGTTGATTTATTGATGTTTATTGAATTATTATATAAAAAATCATGATTTTTTAATAATATGTGTTATAAATAAAATATTGTGTTTACTGTTTTATTTTATTTATTAACGAAACTAGAGTGCATCTTTTTATTAGAAAGAGAAAGTATACTACTTTCTTACTTTACACTACGACGTAAGCTTGTTTTTTGTAATTTTTCGTTAAGTATTATCGAAAAATTCCATTTTAAAATGTGTTGTGTGGATTCAAAGGCACCAATTCAGTACAATTCTAAACACTTATTGTTATTAAAGTAAGGTACAATTATTATTATTTTGTGTTGTGTTATGTAAATTTTGTATTTTTGTTTCTTTTTAATTACGGAAAAATGTGATTCTTAATTTTATGATAAAATTTGTAAATATTTTCGTTCCTAATCCGCCATGTTAGTTATTATTGTTAAGTTTATAATTTTAAATGAAAATGTTTTTTTCTTTGTCAGGTATTTGTGATGGTCGCTTGTTTTATGTAAGTTTTTAAGTACCTTTTGTATGTTAAAAGTTTGTTTGGGAATTAAATAGAACAGAATGAATGAGATTGAGTTTTTATTGGTCTCTGTTTTTTGTTCGGGATATAATTGCTTTTAACAAAAAAAAAACGATTTCTATGTCATATCGACAAACAGAGATAACTTAAAAAATCGACGCTCAATTCAACCCATCTAAGTATATTTCTCGTCGCTACAAATTAATCAAGTCCAAACATAAGGTAACTGCTATAAATAGTTGATGAATTCCCTCGACTGCTTTTCGGCTTCATCAGATCGACTCCAGACTTTCATTAAATTGTAGTTCTTTAATATATTTAATGAAAACATTAACAAAACCCTTAGCCGCCTTTACAATTTTCCAAAGTTCCCCTCGGTTTCTCTGGGATTCCATCATCAGATCCAGGTGTCCTTATCATGGGACCACACTTGGAATATCTACTTTCCAGTAAAAAAGAAATAGGTATCAAAATCGGCTGAAAACCGACGAAAAATCATTGAACAAACATAAAAAAATATACCTATCTTTATACGGTCGAAGAACCTCGTTTTTTGAAGTCTGTTAAATATGTATTAACTAAAATAATTTTCCATAAGTAAGTTTAATGTCGTTTGAAATTAGTAACCAATACTTGCAAAAAGGCTATCAAGACTGGAAATCCAAAACTTGGTTTAAAACAGAGTTTGCAAATTATAAACGAATTGTTTTAACACGAACACATAATCGTCAAAAAACTCAATAATCAAGAGACAGCAAGAAACACCACAGGTAATATATTTCATTAGTAAATACGAATAATTTTCACAGAAGCTTTCTGAAATCCCTTCCCCCGCGGACGCTAGCAATTTAATTAAGCTGAGACTTTACAGCGAATTTTATTTTTATAAGCAGGTGGGAGGAATGAGATTTAAAAATTAATCTCGTTGTTACTTTATTGGTCGGTTGCTGCGGTAGGATAATTTTCGGGATTAAGGGAGCTAGCTACTTTTTTGTAAGGGGATTTTTAAATTCCAACCAGAGATGAGCAAACATTTTCATACAGTTTTCCCCAAAATGATTTCTTACACCGCCTGCGATGAGTGACGACGGGATCTAAAAATGTCCTTAGTAAATTTTGCATGCAAGCTGAAATGAACTGTGAGCTTATTTCATCCACTCAGAGGAGGAATATGACAAAATCCGTTCTTAGTGGTCGTCTACTAACTATGAGCTACCTAAAATTCATCTTCATATAATATGTCAAGCGGATTTTGAAATAGGGCGTCTATTCGAAATAGTCGCTTCGCTTTCCGAACTTGTTCCTCTTCTATTGGTCGTAGCGTGATGTTATATAACCTAGTTGGTAGTGCCTCACCCATGAAGCAAATATAGAGGCCTCACCCTCAGTCTTAGCGAGGCGCCCAGGGTTCGATTCTCGATACAGATAATTATCACATAATTATAAATCTGATTGATTGTATCCGGTGTTACTTTGTGGAACCCCATTAATATAGATTAAAAGTTCGTCTACTTTGAAACGATCCGCAAAAAATCGTGTATTTACGATAATGTATTATTATTTTCATACAACAAGCATTTCCACATAATACTTATGCAATGAAACAGAAAACATTCACCAACAACACCAACATAGGTTACAGTCACACGTAACACAGTAAGTTCTACATATACTTAAATCTATGAAGTAAAATGTGGATAGTCACAAAGACTTCTCTATATTAAGAGAATACCAGACTGCTTTATGACGAGACTATACTTCGAGATACTTCTCGAGTAAATAGCTCTGGTAAGTACCTTGAGAAAGTGACTCGGGTAACTGACTATAGCAAGTAACTCGGATAAGTACTATCTTGAGCAAGTGTCTCGGGCAAGCGGCTCGAACAAGTGACTCGAGTAGGTGACTTGGACAAGTGATTCGGGTAAGTATTTAATCTAGAGCAAGTGACCCGACCAAATGGCTTGAGCAAGTGACTCACACGTACCTACCTACTACGTCAAAGTTTACTACTAGCCCTCCCTTACTTAGTAACGGCCGTATTCATAAACAAAAGTTAAGCATTACTTGCCTATGAGGTCTCATACCATTGAATGCAGCTCTGTCATTGGTCCAATTGTCAAACCAAATGACTCTATGCGTTCGTGAGCATTGTGAGTCTAATCTTCATAGTACTGTTTGTGAATATCGCTTAGTCACTCAAGGGGTTCAGATATAATTATATGTACTTATGTAGATAGTAGGTACACATTTTATTTGAAATACCCACATGTTAGGTTCCCGAAGCAGACATATTACAAATTATTTAAGTACTAAATTCTCTTCATATCGTTGGTAGAAATATATTTTTATGGATAAAATGCGATATACTCGTAGGAATAGATCTCACATATTAAGTTATGCCGATATGAAATACAGCGACAAATCTTGTAGTACCTAAGCAGGTGTATACCTACAGTTTATTTTATTTTATTTTTCCCAATAGTCGACTAAGTAGGTATTTCATCAATTCATCAAATGCACCTTTTGCGCTAAGGGAAGGTACGAATTGAGGTGCTGTATTCGAAAAAGTGGGTGCCCGAGTTTGCATGAGTTGAGTTGATGTATCCGGACGAGTGTGTATCCAAGTTTATGGTTATAAATGCACCTTTTGAGTTTTTTTTGACGCTAAGAAAACGTACTAATAGGCCTCTAAATAGTTGTACTCCAATAAATTAATAAAGGTTTTTGTTTATAAGCTTCAGGTCAAATCTTCCATTTACTGCCCTTATCCGTCCGTATTTGGTCTTGTTCTGTGTCGATCACAGTTGTGACGGCCGGCAGCGGAAGGGTGGTGCTGCATGCTCGTTTGCTTCATTGCATAAAAACATATTCGTTCGGTTTTGATATCCGTTTTTAAGGACTTCATGTTTTGTTTTTTTTTTGGGTGCGTTTACACCTTCGTAAACCAAATAGGTATTTGTCTGAAGGAACCTATAAACGGGGCGTAACAAAACAAAAGTAATCAGTGTAAGAAAATAATGGCTGTATTTTCTTATTAAGACCCACGTTTAATTTCTTTGTTTCTTCTATTCATTAAATTTTTCCTAAGTGACGTTCATTAGGCTTTGTTATAGGTACAATAATTTCTGATTTTATCTCGTGAAAGAAAGTAAAATATTCTGATTAAAAAGGAATAAGTAGATTTGGTAACGCGTTCGTTATGGAATTGGTGTTAATTGCATCCCATGCAAATGCCGGCTTTCCGCCCCTTTGATTAAGGTACATTATTAATTGATGTCGAGAATTTTAAATGCCGTAAGTAAATTTGAAGCGGTGAAGCCTCTCATGGTTAAGAATTCATTATTCATCCTCCTACTCATGACATCTTCTGAAACACCTGTATGCCGGAGAATTCGCAAAACTCAAAGGTGTGTGAAGTCCGCTACTCCACATTTGGCCAGCGTATTGTGGCCTAAGTTTTTGTGGGTAGAGACCCGTGCTCAATAATGGCCCATGCTGAGTTGAGGTGATATAAATTTTGCTTGTAAGCTAAATTAAACTATGAGTAATAAATTTGTTTTAGCAGAGAATAGATATATTGTCGGCGACTTAGCTTTTAGCTATAGCCTAAGTGCCTCCGTAGCGATGTCCCGCGTTCGATTTAAAGTTGGGGACAGGCATAGAGATAGGAATATAGTCCGAATAAATCAATGGGGGCAGACATTTATGTGACGTTTTTAGGGTTTCGTACCCAAAGGGTAAAACGGAACCCTATTACTGAGACTTCGCTGTCCGTCCGTCCGTCCGT